>APFE031287593.1:207435-284216 GCA_000404065.3 Pinus taeda | reverse complement strand
CATCCTTTGACTTACAGAGCGTACAAGTACGCAGGTACAGTGTGTTTGGGATGCGTACACGCAGGCAAGGTAGAGAGAACCTGCGTACCCAGAGATAAACATGTTTTTAAGTGACTTTCTCTCTTTTTGAAGTTTGACATGAAGAGCAGAGGTATGAGGCTTGACAAGGAGGATAATATGACTATTGATGGAGCCATATTAACTGTAGATAGTCATGGTGACAAATTTCAATGTAACATATCTTTTTAGTATTTTTCATTTTTTCACTTTTAATATTAATGAAACAGTAGAAAGAGGGATAATTTAGCGATGTCTACTCTTCAAAACTCTTGCCATTCAAATTTCTATGAAATCCAGAAAGAACAAATACTTTGCTTCAACTTCTAAAATTGTTAAGGACGGACCAAATATTATTATAGAATAAAATAATCCAAACTTTTATCTTTAACTATTTGAAGTATTGGAACAATATCCAAATTTTATGATCCATAACTTGATACCTACTTTAACATTTAGATGTAGGAAGGAAGGGTATAAAGTCTAGAAATGTGAGGAGGAAAGAAAAAAAACAAGGCATGATAGGCATAATAGCAATGAAGGGGAAGAACAAGACAAGGAACAACCTCCATTTTATATAAGGAAGACTATTTATAATACTAAAATGAAGATATTAATCCTTCAAATTTTCCAATATCTTATGAGTTTCTCACAGATGAACCCGATACCTTCTTATTCGAATTTAAAACCTTATACAAGACCTATTATTATAAGACAAACTATTAAAAATTAAGATTTTTCCCTTCAAATTTGAATGAAAATTGAACAAAAAGGACACTCAAATGCTTACTTTTATTCTCTTTCATGCTCATTAATACATGAAGGAGATAATAAAAACATAAAGAAGAGTGGGGATGTATTAGAGTCCATTTGAGGAAGTGACAACATAGGTTATGTCATCCTTGAACATGACATCTATTTTAATCATTGTCTAGTTGGTTTATAGGTTTCTAATGATCCATACCATACAAATGATTCATAAATGCCTCCTAAATAGTTACTCTCCCATTCATTATAGAGGATTATGCAATGCATTCGATGTTATTTTTCCAATATGCTTGTATTTTCATTGATGTTAACTACAATTCCATCGATGCATAAGGAAGCTACAAGGGAGCCTATCCTGAAGAAACTTATCCTCTAGTTCCCTAGTCCAATTCAAGATGAAATTTGCATGATTGAGTAGATTTCTTACAGGATTTTCCAATGGTATATGGCACTCTTTCTAACTTTAAAAAGGTAAGGAAAAAATGCATCTAAAATGAGGAAGTTCATATAAAGTTCCATCTTGGTCAATGTTTTCTATGATAAATTAGAGCTTGGGTCTGTATTTACTGTCCTAATAGGCCAGGGGCCGGTATAACTTCCCCACGAAGAAAGAAACATTACAAAAATAGGGATTGATAGATTTCCCCAACCAGCGAGACCTGTATGGACCCCATTCAGTAGAGGAACCCACATGTGTGGTCTAGTAGAATGGCTTTGAGTAGACTGAGGATTGGTATAATCCATCAAAGAGCGATTCAATATGAAAATCAAATATGGCCTATTTTTTATATAATTTGAAAATAGTGATTTACACTGAACATTGGTAGCTTTATTTATGGTCATTAATATAATGTTAATGATCAATCAATTAGTATTATAAATGGCTTAATTATAATGCTCCCCACGAGGCACCGAAGTGCATATTTTTTCTAAATCCTAAGATCTGATCGATATGACTTGGAAAGTCTCGGTGCCATTATAGGTGACACTAAGTGGTAGAGTTCGATGACATGGAAAATAGAGGCAATGAGACATGAAACTCTTTTTTTGCATTTTTCAGTGGTCAATTGTATAATTTGTAAGTGATATGTGGAAATTACTTGGATACGTGGAAGTAGCAGGGAATGACACAAGGTAGTGCATTGAGTTGGAAAATGAAATAACATGTGGTGCAACATTGGGGGGTCAAACATCTAAATATTGAACCCTTCAGATGAAAAATTCATTTTGGTTCTAAAAGTCCAGGCTGGTTCAGTATGGTATGGTAATGTACATGTCGTAGTGATGACAAGAAAAAAGGAACACATGGTGGCTCATGGCTAGTTCACCATTGATTAATGTGGCCAACCTAGATGTGTCATGATTTGCGCTAGGAGATTATTTGGTAATCACTATGTTAAAAAATTATGGCATCCAAAGGAAAAGTCCATATATAGGTTTGGCTCAAACATAATGGGTGAAGTGGAAATCCATTACTCTATGTACATCCAAGAGTTGTACATATTTATTTGTGATTTTTTTTTTATATTTGTGGAAAAACCTGTGAAGAGTTTTTGAAACCAATGTTTCAGACTAACTTATTGAGTCCATCATCAGGGAAATGTGATTTGTATTTTGAGAAGAGAGAGCGTGAAATCATGGAGCTATTAATAGTTAATTGAGAAAAATATTTGATGTCATCTTTTATTGTTGTCTTTTAAATGACTAACTAGTTATTATTATTTTGGTTTAATTAGTGATAGATTTAAAATTCTATCATGCTTTGTTGATTATGTATATATTTAAATTTATTTATTTATTTATTTATTTTTTTTTTTTTCATGTAGTTATATGTTTTAATATCTAATTCTTGCTATGTATTAAATGTTTTGTTAATAATGTATACAGTTTTAAAGTTATAGTTTGAAGGTTTATTTATGTAGACTTAGTTGATTTTATTTAAAAGAGAGTTAAATAGGGTGTTAGTTGTGATTGGTTATAGTTTTGATTTATAATTAATTTATGAATGTTTGTTAATTACTCATTAAATTATATATATATTTACTGTTTTCTTTTATGTTACTTAATAAGGGTTTCCAGGTGTTACTTACTTTTAGTCCATCATCTCTATTCATGTTGCTGGAGGATTTTTAAATTTCAATTGCCTCTTTCACCCTTCCTTTTAAATAAACACAACATTATGATCATCAAATGGGCCGAATTGAGATATGATGAAAGAAAGTATGGTTAGTAATCCATGGTCATGGTTGTATGTAAAGGAAATTTAATTATAGTCAATCTCTATCTCATTTAGTCTCAAAAATGTGAGTGACTAAAGAAGCACCTATATTCTTTGATATATGGATTAAAGCTTTAGTACTATCATCCAATAAACTTATCTCCAGAAAAAGGAAAGGCCCAGCCTTGGAATCTAGTGGAACAAAATATCATAGGAGTTGTGTTTGGTCATAATTCCTAGTTCTATGGGAAAATTGGAATTAACAAAGGAGGAGAATAAACCTTGAACTTAAAAGATACTTTGAGGAAATAAAAATTAGAATAAAAATCTATAAATCTGAATAATTTAAAAATCCTATGGATTTTAGTTTGAAAAACTTTAAGAAAAATATATCCAATAGGCGGCTCTAGTTACTGTTAGTAAATTACTTTAGGGGATTGGTGTCTCTTTCGATTTGGTGTCAGTAAATCATTTCACGGGATCAAAGTCTCTTTTTATTTGGTTCTAGTAAATTTATCTTAAGGTATTGGTGTCTCCTTCTGATTGTTTCAACTAAAACATTGTAATATTAGCTTAATTCTTACAATAACATTCATATAAATAAGTTTTGTGGTTTTCTTCTCTAATTGCTTCCATGTATATCAAGTGTTTTCTTATGTTGTTGATGTGATTGACATTATACATTTTTGAAATGTTAAAACTGGCCATTATAATGATTCAGTCCCCCTCTTAGTATAATCATAGTTCCAACAATTGGTATCAAAGTTTTCTTATGAAAAATCAAATAATAGTGATGATAAACAAAGATATAAATATCATGATCATAAAATAACAACGTATATCAAAATGAAATGTTTATAAACCATGACATAATGGCTACGTAAGTGATGAATGCAAGTCTGAAGATGAGAGAGGAGAAATATTTTTCATTGTAACGAACAATCAAAATGATGAAGGAGAAACTGAAAGGAAGTGGATTTTGAGGTAGAAATAGTGAGTGTCCTGGAGGAGATAAGATGACTAAGAAAATGGGTTAATTAATTAGAAAATTAGATAGAAGACTATAATGATGAAGGATGTGTTGTAGTTTCAATAATTCTCATGAACATTGAAGTAGAAGAAACTAAAAGAATAAAGGATATTCTAAAAAATAAGTTGCAATAAAAGGAGGGAAACTATTATAAGTTTGGAGGAAGAATTATCTCTTTAAGAAAGTAACTAGAAAAATTCTTAGATCAACTGAATCAAAATTTAAGACCAATAAATGTTACCAAATCATTAGACCTCATGCTTAGCTATTAAAGGCACCCATTAATTATGACATTTCTCGATTATGAAGAGAAACTAAAGAAAACCAAGGGAGAGTGAAGCTCAACAACAATAGAAAAGTAATGAAAATAACCACCTATATTTGCTAATACAATCAATAATAGTTTAAAGGGATAGTAAAATCGTGAATCCTCATTCATTGAAATAGGGATGATTCATGCAAAAAGGAATTAACAGGGAATCAAAGTAATCAGAAAAAGGAGAAGATGGAAGCCATAAAAATACACTAAAGGTTAAATAAAAAATAGTAAATGTACCAATACAACTACAAACCAACAATGTTATGACTATGTCAAAGAAAGAAGGAAAAGTAGATTCAATAGAGTAACTATTCCTTCCAATAAAAAATATATATTCAGATACGGAAATGTATTTTATGGATACTTCTACACATGTAACATTTTTTGTCATAAATCAATCGATTTTAGAGCCTATTCAAGAAAATAATATGGAAGAAGAAAATTCTTTAAAGCTCTAGTGAAAAATTACTTGAGCTAGAAACCTAGAGGTATGTATGAGATTTATATTAGAAAAGGTAATTGTTTTTCTCTTAGGTTAAATTACATTGAAAGATACTAATGAAATGACTAGCGACACAAAGCACAGGATTATAGAAGCAGTTTAAAGAGGTATCAAAATGAAGGCAAGGAGGAATGTACCCTCAAAAAGAAATATCCAATAGTATGTAAAAAGAATGAAGAGAATAAGGAAGAGCGCAGTAGTATGTTACATTACTAAAAGAAAAAAAATGGTAAATTAGTACTGGATGTTCAAGGCACATCAAAGGAGGTCAAAGAAAATTCATTAAACTAGAAGAGGAAGATGGAGGAAAATTAATACTTAGTAATAATGCAACTATAAGAATATGTGGGAAAGGCATATTCAACATCAATAATGGGAGAACTAAGGAAAAATGTTTTATAGCTAGAAATATTGAAGCATAATCTACTCAATGTCAATCAAATGTGTGTTCAAGGGTATGATCTCACATTTTGTTCCAAATAATGTGGAATTATAACTGTTAATAAAGGAAAGCTAATGGAAAAGGCTATGAAGACTTCAAGCGATGTGTATATTCTTGAAGGAGTGAAAGGATAAAAGTGTTGTGTGGGAAAGATAAATGAGATTTTCTTATGCCATAGGAGGATGGGAGACATAAGTTTTCATAATCTCATAAATATCAACAAAATGCAGGTTGTGAAAGAGAAGAAATATATATATATATATATACACACACTCTATAAGGCACTCCAACATGGAAAATGACCCAAGCTCTTCCTAAGAAAATAATAATCTACATTCAAGCCTCTGGAGTGTATCCCTACAGATATTGTTGGACCATCCATGACTTAAACACTAAAAGGTGAAAGGTATTATTCATAGATGATTATACAAGAATGACATGGGTTACTTTCCTTAGAGAAAACCATGAAACTTTCAAGAAATTCAAATCCTTCAAGGATTTAGTTGAAAATGGAGTTGATGAAAAAAAACAAAAAATGAAAGAAATATAAAAAACGATGCTCGATGAAGATCAATTACCTCATATATTTTGGGGGGATGTATACTCAATAGTCTATATATTGAACATAGAACAAATAAGGGTAAACAATACTAAAACACCTTATGAATTATGGATAGGGAGACAAACAATTATCAAACATTTCAAGTTGTTTGGAATCAAATCCTTTATTAAGATAAATTAAGATGATTTAGGGAAATTTGATTATGAATATAAGTAATTTTCCTTGGATATGCATATAGAGACAATGGATACATATGCTACAAAAAAAAGGAAACATAATATTATTGAAAGTGTTGATGTAAGAATATATGAAGCATTGCCTCCAACCTTGCCACAACCAAGTAAATACCATGTAGAATAGGAAAACGATAAATAGAATGAGTAGCTTGAAGAGGAACAAGAGAAATAATTTGATCCATTTCATCCAAAAACACCATCAAGGGATGTCCAAAAGAATCATCGAGATAGCCAAATTCATGGAGACAAGGAATCAAAGACTTCAAATTGGAAGGAAGCTCATTGGTGCAATAGGTCATGAATTCTTAGCTTTGTTATCCCTAATGGAGCCTCAAGAAATTGATCAATCCAGTCAGTATGAGAATTGAGTTAAAGATATGAATGAAGAACTAGATCGGGTTGAGAAGAATGATACAAAGGGATTATTTTCCAAGACTCAAGAACAAAAATGTGATAATAACCAAGCAGATCTATAGAAATAAATTGAATGAATATGGAAAAGTATTTAGGAGTGAAGAGATACTATTATATAAAGGATATGCACAAGTTGAAGCAATAAATTTTAAGAAACATTTTCTCAATATCCAAACTTGAAGCAATAAAAATTTCTTAGCCTTTCTAATATTTAAGAAGTTAAAATTCTATTAGATGGATGGAAAATCGAAGGTTCTAAATGAAGTGCTACAAGAAGAACTATATATTGAGAATATAGAAGGATTTTAGCTATACAAAGATAAGGAATATGTGTGTAAATTAAGAAAGTTATGTATGTGTTAAAGCAAGCACCTAGAACCTAGTACTTTAAGTTGGATAAATATCCTTAACAAAAAGGTTGCAAGAGGGGAAACAAAAAATAAACTTTACATGAAGATTGAAAATGATAACTTATTTATCATTGTTTTCTATGTGGATGACATAATGTTTGGAAGTGATGTTGATTCTATGAGAAAACATTCCATAGCTAACATGCATAGGTTGTTTAAAATGTCTTTGTTGGGGGGACTTGATTTCTTTCTTTGTTTAAAGATTCATTAATAATAAAGAGGCATCTTAATTTCTCAGACCAAGTATCTTAATGAAATATTGAAGAAGTTTAGTACAGAAAAATCTACATCTATGAGCACTCCCATGACAATAACATGCAAAATCAGTAAGGATGATGAGTCTCTAGAAGAAAATTAGACCATGTATACGTCCATGATTGGTAGCCTTCTTTACTTAATAGCTTTAAGAATAGATATCATGCAAGAAATAGATCTGGTGGGAATAGTTTAGTCAAGCACCAAATAAACACATGTGAATAAAGTAAAAAATATATCTAGATACCTACAGGGCACCATTAATTTCATTTTTTGGTATTGAAGGTGCATAAAAATTACTCTCATAAATTCAAAAAATGCATATTTTGTAGGTACTGCTGGTGATAAAAAAACCACTAGTGGAGGGGTGGCCCTTAAATTTAGGTACTTTTTGTCCCTTAACTCAATAAGAAACAAACTGATGAGCACCAAAAATGGGTAATTATATGAGCTCATTTTGCCTCTTATTTAGACTTCATCCACCATTCTCATTAATTTATGCATGTTTTTGGATATATTTATGCTAATAGAGTGAATTGGGTTAGTCACTTTTCCATGTAGTCTAATGTATGTTTTATGCATATTTTTTCGCCAATTTTGGACAAAGCCAAAGGATTTATGAGAAAATGGTAGCTAAAACTCAAGTAAAATAGGGAAGAGAATTTGTAGGGGGCATATCCTACATTTATGACCTCTTTCCTCAAATCCTCCATCAGCAACTTGGAGCACAAAGGTCCAAATTGATGATTCCAAGGGGCAGTTGAGCAAGTAAAGAAGGATTGTTGTTTATCTCCAGTTCTAGGAAGTCGAGTTCCTTGATTTTGGGAGGATTGTTGGAGGAATCCATTTGTATAAATAAGGAGGCTTAGAGCCTCAGCAGGTGAGCCAGGCATTAGTATATTTTCACACTTTTTTGCAGCATTGTGTTCAACTCATTTTTGAGTTCCTTTTTTAGAACACTTTATGTAATGTGACTGTTATTTTTTATAATGAAGCTGAAATAGTTTTTTAGATAGCACTGATCTCTTTTAGAGGGCTAAAGCTCTTGGGTTAGGGCCCAACCCAAGCTGCCGAACACATCCTACTTTGTACATACATGTTTTTGCTTTAGTTCATGAGTTAATTTCTGTTACATAGATTCATTTTACTTTGATTAGATTAGGTTGCTTTTGATGGTTTGCATAGTTGTTTTATGTTTCAGTTGTCAAGTAGGTTACTTCAGTGATAGAGTAAGAGTCAAAAAGGCCAATAACAGCCCCTGATCTCCTTTCTCCCTTCCTAGGACTATGATTTGAGGTCAAGGCACTTCTATTGTCACCAAAAACATAGTTTTTGTTCTTCCATGCAATTGCTAGTGTGATAACTTGATTTGGAAGGGTTGATATATTGGTTCAGATTCAGTTGTTAAGATCATTTCCTATTCTTTTACAATAGTTCTCTCTGCATGCTTTTTTGTTCATAGGTTACAATTCAGCATTTTCTGTTTGTATGTCAGAAATTGGGTCAAGCTAGAAAAAGTTTTGTTTTCATGGTATAGTTAGTTCTTTCTTTGGTCAGTTTTGATAAGTAAATGTGAAGATCTCTTGCAGGACATTTCAGCTCACCATACATCCATAGAATAGCCAGCACTAGCTCACCTTTCATATATTTCCCAATTCATTTGCAACATTTCACCAATCTGCCCTAATTTCTACGTTTTTCTCCATAATGTTGCTTTTGTGCCATTTCATCAAATCCAACCATCATGTTCATTATTTATCTTATCCAACAAGTTCTAGACACCTCAAAACCTTCATCTAGCCTTCAATTCCCCTTTCCCATCATTTTTCCACCTTCAAAACTCCAAAAATAGCTCTCGGCCTCCTCTTGTAGATCCCCTGCAGCCTCCTGTAGAATTTCCTGTGAGTGATTTTTCGAAGTCTGGTCGCTATGGAAGTCTTCAGAAGGGTACTAGGGGCTTATTAGGACCTATCCACACCTTCCTCATGCTCTGCAAAAGACAACTCCATCTTCCTTTTCCACCAAACCTCTACAGAATCACAACCAGATAAATCACAAGCATAATAATTTCACATAAAAATACTCAAAAGCACAAAAGGTGATTTCTTCTCATTTATTTTTAGAAGTAGCTTGAATAAATTCAATTTACCTTTCCATTAGTTAATGGCACTCACTTCATTAGTTTTCATCTCTTTTCTTGCAAAAGTAGGGTTAGTGGGTAAACCAGGGTTTTCTAGGGCTTGCTAGGGTTTGCGTTTCATTTCGGTTTTCCTTCTCTTTCTGCAAATAGAATATCCTCTGTAGAATTAGCTTTCTTTCATCACAGTTAAAAGCTTCTTCTGAGAATTCATAGAGTTTGGCTTAAGCTCCTAAGCGATCTTGCGCTAGTTGACGAAGTGATAGCCTACAGTAAGAGCTAGTACTTGTGCATAGAGCACCATCACTTCCAAGTTTATTACGAACTACCAGGTTGATAAAAGTAAAGAAGGAATCCCCAGGAGTTGTAGCATTATTGCTACAATACTAGAGCCCACCAAATTTTTGGTGTCATTTCTGGTGAAGCGTCAGAGCATTTTGTGATTACTGCTTTTCTTCTATTTTCTACTGCAACATTCTGCTAAGTAGTTTATTTCAGCAAAAGTAGAGTAGTTGTTTTAGTTCAATTCTGCAATTTCAATTCTACAAAGGTAGCTTAGGCATTTCCTTCTTTCATTTCAGTTCTGCAATTTCCATTTTAGCAAGAGTAGATTAGTCATTTCCTGCTTTCATTTCAATTCTACAATTTCCGTTTCAGCAAGAGTAGATTAGTCATTTCCTGCTTTCATTTCAATTCTGCAATTTCCATTCCGGCAAAGTAGACTAGTCATTTCCTTGCTTTTATTTCAATTCTGCAATTTCATTTCAGCAAGTTCATTTTAGTAGTTGCAATTTGTTGTTCAATCCATTTCAGTTTTGCAGGTACATGCAGAAAAAAACAAAAATCACCCAAAAAAAGATTTCTTTTCATGCCTCATAGGAATAGGAACAATTTAGGAAAATTTCGACCCAACACCCCCACCACATCACATAGTCACCCTTCTCTCTTCTTCAGTGGAAGTGATCCAAAAGAACCTATAGGTGAACCTCCAGAGATATACAAAGATCCTATAGTAGAAGAAGAGCAAGAAGCCAATCCTCTTGAGGCCATGGCTGAAAACAAAAACATTAGAGGAAATGGGGAAAGAAGAGAGGTTATCTTTCCTATCTAAGAGACCAATGGGGACACTAAAATGAAAAAAATAAGTCCTCCAGCCTTACCTCACTTCGATGGATTGACTATAGAATATCTTGATACCTTCTTGTTTGAATTTGTTGTTCTCTATCAAACCTATGACTATGTAGAAGATGAGCAGAAGTTGAAACTGTTTCCTTCTACCCTCAAGAATGCAACATTGTGCTGGTTCATGGGGTTACCTGGAAACAATATCACAACTTGGGCTCAAATGTAGCAAGCCTTTAACAACAAATACTAGGACTACTATTGGTCAAAGGATACCAAGGAAGAAATCTTTTGAATGACCATGGGAAGTGTGAATCCTTAGAAGACTATGAAGAGAGGTTTCAGCTTAGTTATAAAAGGGTCAGGTGCACACCTAACCCTGAATCTCTAAAGTTGGTTCTGCTTAGAGGAGTCCCTAGAGACCTCCTAGATACCCTCCATTTGCTAGCTAGGGGAGACATCTACCAAGTACCTTATGATGACATAGAGACTATGTTTAGAAACCATTCTTGGGTAGCCAGAAAGAGAGGTAGGGGAAGTCAACCTTTAGCTAGTATGTCCTCATCTAGTTCATCTCTTAGAAGTGAATTTGAGAATCGGCTGGAAGATTTCAAGAGGGAGATGAGGTAGACTTTTTCCATGCAAATGGATAACTTGCATAACAAAAGAAGAGAAGAGGAAGTCGAGATGGCTTTGGCCACATTTTGTCCTAGGTGCACTAGAAGGCATCCTAGGAAGAAATGTCCATTAAACTCTATAGAAGTGTGTTCAGTCTATGAAGAAGACCATTCTATGAATCAGTGTCCTTCCTTTCCCAAATTTAGAGCTACATATCAGGGGGCCGAAGGGGCTACAAAACCACTCTATTTCATGAACCAAAGGAGGCCACATGGGCCCAAACCTTACTAGCAGAGAATGCAAGGGACATCCCAAACATATTACAACCCCAACCAAGCCACTTCCATGCCTTCTTGGGGTCCCCCTATTCATCCTTCCTGGTCTAAACCCCCTCCTTGGTCATATCAATGTCAATACCATGCTCAACCAACTGCTCATTCATTTCACTCTTATGCTCAGCCACAGCCTTAGTGGAATGTACCTCATCAGTGGTGGAGGCCCCAATACAACTCTCCTCCCACTCTTTTGCCTTAACAACTTGCTTAACCACAACCATTGCCTCTTGCTCCACCAAGGCAACCTCAAATACCTGCTCAACCAAACCCGAACCCCAATAACAGATATGCCCAGTACGTATATAGTGGGGAAACATCATGCCCAACCTATGTTGTGGAGATTCAGGAGATTAACCTATGATCTGGGAAGGTTCTCCCAGATATCCAACCTCCTCCTAAGGAGGATGAGAAGAAAAATAGGAATGTGAACCAAAGGTTATTCCACCCTTTCCTGACAGATTAACTGGAACCACACAACCGACCCTAGAAGGAACTGAACTTCTGGGAGAATTAAAACAGTTATGTGTAAAGTTAACACTTCTCCAAGCCATAAAGGATGTGCCTATATACAACAAGATGATCAAGGAGAAGTGCTTTGGGCACCCAAGCAAGCATAAGAGAGATGCTCCAACTATCAATGTCATAGGACAACTGTCTGACCTGATGTTGGGGCAGGTGATCAGTCTGAATTATCTAGACCTTGGAAGTCATGTAGTCAATGTCCACATTGATGGCACCATAATTCCCCATACCCTGATTGATCTAGGGGCTAACATTAATGTGATGACCAAGGACACTATGCTCAAGCTCAACCTTCAGGGTTCCCTGAGAACGACCAAAACAGTACTATAGTTAGCAGACTGCTCCGCTATGACCCCTGAGGCAATTGTGGAAGATGTAATGGTCTCCATCGATTCTTAGGAGTACCCTGTTGATTTCCTAGTTCTCCATCCAAAGGCAAAGCTCACTAGGTATCCTCTCATCCTGGGAAGACCCTGGTTAGCTACTGCAATTGCCTACACCAATTGTCAAGTTGGGAACATGACAATCAAGAATGGGCATATGTCCAAGCAACTAGTCCTATATCCTCCTGCCCAACCTTTGTTAGAAAATGATTTACCTCTCTGGTTGGATGAGGAAGATGAGGATGAATTCTATTCCGCACCCCCATGGGTAGTAGAAGCTACGATGGGGGGCCCACAAACCGAGGATGATATTATTGAAAACTTTATTCAAAATCCACCCCCCAGTTTGTTGCCATTAGAAGAGCTGGTGGAAGAAACCCAAGCCAATCCTTTAGTTGATCTCTGTGTGTCTCATCTGACCTCTCTCCAAGTTAAGAATGTGGAATTCGGCCCAGAAAGAACCTTGAAGATCAACTCATCCCTATCCACCTCTCAAGAGAAACAACTGTGTAGCTTATTGAAAGACCACTTGGATGCTTTTCTTGGAGCTATAAGGAGATGAACGGAGTGCACCCTTTAGTCTGTACTCATCACTTTTACATTAAGGAAGACTGCAAACCAGTTAGGCAACCTCAAAGGAGGATGAATCCCACCCTTAAAGACATTGTCAAAGAAGAACTACAAAAGTTACTAGATGCATGATTCATCTACCATATCTTTGACAGTGAGTGGGTCTCTCCTTTGGTGCTAGTGCCAAAGAAAAATGAGAAGTGGAGAATATGTGTCAATTAGAGGGAACTAAACAGGGCCACCAAGAAGGACCATTTTCCTTTGCCTTTCATAGATCAAGTGTTAGATGGCCTAGTAGGCAAGAAGTTTTTCTACTTCCTACATGGGTTTAGTGGGTACAACTAGATCCAAATCAGCCCTGAAGACCAAGATAATGCCACTTTCACTTGTGCTTGGGGTACCTTTGCATATTGGGTCCTTCCCTTTGGATTGTGCAATGCTCCTACAACTTTCCAGAGAGCTATATTGAGTATATTTGCTGAACTGGTCCATGACTCAGTGGAAATATACATGGATGAATTGACCCCTTATGGTTCTAACTTCCAGGAAGCTTTGACTAACCTAGGAAAAGTTTTATACAAGTGCATTGAAATGAGCTTGTCCCTCAGTCCTGAAAAATGCAAATTCCTGATGACTGAAGGGATCATGCTAGGTCATACAATTTCTCAGCAAGGATTACAGGTGGATCCCAACAAAATTGCCATCATCCAAAGGGTCCCCCCTCTTCAAAAGCTAAGAGATGTTCGAATTTTCATATGTTTAGTAGGGTATTATAGAAGATTCATTAAGGATTTCAGTAAGCTAGCCTCTCCATTGTTTGGTCTTTTGGGAAAATATGCCGAGTTCATATGGAATGACAATTGTCAAGAGGCTCTGGACAACTTGAAAAGTAAACTGGTGACTGCCCCAATTTTGAGAGGTTGAAACTGGGCCCTACCTTTCCACATTCATATATATGCCTCGAACAAAGAGATAGGACCATCCCTAGGGCAAGTCGATGAGAAGTTTCCTTATGCCATATATTTTGTAAGCAAAAACTTGTCTAAGGCAGAATTAAACTACACTGTAACTAAAAAGGAGCTCCTAACTGTAGTCCATTCCCTAAATAAGTTCAGACCCTACATCATCAGCTAACAAACATTCATACACATTGATCATGTTGCAGTTAGGTATTTAATGAACAAACAAAATGTAAATGCTCGTATTATTAGATGGTTACTTTTACTGCAACAATTTGATTAACCATTGTTGATAAGTCAGGTAAGGAAAATGTTGATGATTTTTTGTTTAGAATAGATCTGCCTGCAAGTGAAGGAGGAATGGTGGATGATCAAATGCCAGATGAACACCTATTTTCTATATCAGTACTCTCTCCATGGTTTGTTGATATAGCGAATTACTTGATTTTAGCACAGTTTCGGCCACACCTATCCTCAAAAGAGAAGAGCAAGATTGTGAGGAAAAGTGCCCCATTCACCTGGATTAGGGGCAATCTCTTCAAACTAGGCCCAGATCAGATTTTGAGGAGATGTATCAGGGAGGAGGAAGTTTTTGGCATTCTCCTAACCTGTCATGATGGGCCCTGTGGGGGTCATTTTGCAGCAAAGAGGACTGCCTTCAAAATTCTGTAAGCAGGTTACTATTGGCCCACTCTTCATCAAGATGTAAGGAGATACATCAGCCATAGTGACCGATGTCAAAGGATGGGGTAGCCTACTCCAAGGGATGAGATGCCCCTAGAACCTCAAGTGACTTTCAAGCCATTTAAGAGGTGGGGCATGGACTTTGTGGGTCATGTCAACCCTCCTTCAAAACAGAAATATTACATCATTGTGTGCACTGATTATCTGACAAAATTGGCAAAAATAAAGGCGATAAAGGCAGCAACAGAAGAAAAAGTAGCTGAGTTTTTGAGAGAGAATATCTTCTACAAGTTTAGCTATACAAGAGAATTAGTAACAAATCAATGGAGTCAGTTTACCTCCAATCTGATTGAAGACCTGCTCACACATCACAAAATTAAGCACAGAAATTCCACCCCTTATCATCCTCAAGCAAGTGGACAGGTGGAAGCCACTAACATAGCTTTGGAAGGGATGTTGACCAAGGTAGTGAGCAGTAGCAGAAAATATTGGGTAGATTGATTGGTTGAGGCCACCTAGACCTATAACACCACTTGGAAAACCACCACAGGGTTCACACCCTATGAGCTGTTCTATGGGAAGAAGGCTTTGATGTCAATAGAATTTGAATATAACACACTAAGGATGGCAGCTCAACTGGACCTAGATCTCATCCATGCACAAAAGGAAAGGTTACTTCAGCTAAATGGATTAGATGAATAGAGATTGTAGGCCCTTCTCCACTTAGAGGTAGTCCAGCTTCAAAGGAAAATATGGCATGACAAACACCTCAAAGAGAAACAATTCCAGCAAGGAGATTGGGCGCTGCTGTATGATTCAAGATATAAAGATTTCAAGGGCAACATGAGGACAAGATGGTTGGGACCATACAAAGTAGAAAAATGAAATGACAATGGTTCAATTATAATCTATACCATCGATGTAGAAGCCATCCCCATGCTTGTCAATGGGCATAGGTTGAATATCTATACGAAGCCCCTCTCCCAACAAGAATTCATTGAGACTCTGAGTAAAATAGTGTTGGTAGTGGAGAAGATCTCTGCCTCCACTCCACCCACACCCTAAACACACAAAAAAAAGAGGAAAAAATAGAAAAATAAAAAGAGAAAAAAGAAGAGTAAAAGATCCCTAGGTGAAACCTCTTGGAAGCGCCCCAACTGTCTCATGAAAAAAAAAACAAAAACTGAAAAACTAACTTCTTTTGAATGCATTGCAGATTACAAGAGGGTCACAAAAGAAAAAATGACATGACGAGGCTGAATACACCCCCGATAGATCATTTCTCCATCGTCATTGTCTTTTCCCAGGCCTTGGTCTCACTTATTCTAGAAATTATGCATCCTACAGGAAGCTCTGTGCATTCTACAAGAGGCTATTTTAGAAATCATAGAGAGCTCGAAATGAAGTTCAGAAAGGGATTAGAGGGCTAGAAATTCATTCAGAAGGCCTGTGGACATCCCTGCGACTATTCATCCTCCAAACTTTCCATTCCATATCTGCACCATTGCATTTCCACTCACTTCTTTCCTCCCTGCACAGAAAATACAGAGTCATGTTTCTTTTGTTTAAAAAAAAAAATATGAAGAATGAATGAGAAGCACCCTGAACTTAAAGCTTAACTAGTGCATTCCAACTATTTTTCCTTCTGCTTCAGAAAAGGTGGTGTATTTGAAGCGATGTACTGAGTTGAAAAGAAAGGAAAAGTAAGAATAGAAGTATGCATGTGCTTTTTTTAGAAATATATATAGTTTCTCCATTTACTCTCTAAACCGAAATTATGTTTCTTTTTCCTCTGCGGTGTTTTGCTGTGTAAAGAAATGATGCAACCATAAGAAATTAAGCCTATAAAATAGTGAATTTGCATTGGGTTGTCTACTTACTTTGTGAAAAGAAAAAAACATTGTCTTGTATAATCTTTGTCTTTTTTTTAAGATATTGTTTCCCTCAAATATACCGGGAAGTAAATTAAGTTTGAGAACAGAGTTTGAAGGGAAGGAAAATTACAAATTTCTTTTGTTAAAAAGGAAGAGCATGAAAATTTCTCTCTCTGGTTCTAGAAAAAACCTCAGCTATTCGTTTATTTTCGGGTTTGAAAATTTGTTACAATCCTCCTCACCTGAAACATTCCAGTAGTCTTTGAACATCATGACAGGCGGTTTTATGAGGAAGAAGCCTCTAAATTCAACTAAATTTCAGGAACATCCAGAAGTTGTGGCCCTCTTTACCAGGGAAAATTTGATGCCTTTCTTTGAGAAGTTTCATGGGTATGATGAGGAAGTCACTGAGAAATTTTATTGTCTTTCAAACCCCACTCAAAAACCCATGCTACAGTCAGTTTTAGGGGTCTAACCATAGAACTTACACCAAAGTTCATTAGCAAAATTACAAGTCTCCCACTTGGGCTCCCCTAGAGCAAAGAAGAAAAGCCACCAGGACATCTTGCTAAAAAGACCTTTTTCCAGCTTGAAGAACATCCCGCGGTGGATAAGAATGGGATTAGAAGGACAAGTATACCTTATCCATGGGGTGAGGTTAGCTATCAGATTATGAAGTATATCTCCTATGAAGGAAGATACAACATCATTTATGGTTATCATTTCAGACTGTTACATGAACTAAGATATGGCATGGACTTGCCTACATCTAGAAAACTCAGTCTTCCATATTTTTCCCTCTAATCCTTGATAAAGTGTAGCACCAAATTGAATGCAGGGGTTCCAGACCAGCTGGCTCACCATGGGTTGATTAAATTGTTGGTGGAGGATTCCCTCCACACTTACACAATCCCTATAGCCCGAGATATTTTTAGGAACATGACTAAAGAAGATGACATAAAAACACTCACTGATGACCTTAGTCCATCTGGAAGTGAAGGGGAGGAACAAAAAGAGGAAGCTAAGAAGGAAATCCATGAAGAAGAATGGAACATTCAATTGGGAGAAGAAAAAGAAGAAAAACAGAGAGGAGAGGAGAAACATGACACCACCACAGATGAACCTAAAGTAGAGAAGAAAACAACATGAAAAGAAGAAAAAGGGAAAACCACAACAGAGAAAAAGAAGAGGACAATAACTTAAAAGAAGAAACCCAAGACAAATCAAAGAAAGGTTGCCATAGGAAAGGTAGAAACTTAGCAAGCATAGGAGAAAACAACACCAGAGATAGCAAGAACAAAATTAGAGATAGCAGACACAGGAAGAACAGCGGATGTAAAGGAAGAAGCATAGCAAGAAGAAGTTTCTCCTGAGACACTAGCAAGAGAACTAACAGCTATTCTTGTTGCGCTTAGTACTCCAGCCAAGCCCAAAGGGAAAAGGAAGAGATAGCCATCTATGTACCTCAAAGCTCGAAAGAGCACCAGAATCAAGATGGGGAAGCCTCAGCCACCTTCAAAGGAGCCCATCATCATTGAGGATGTACCTACTACAACAAAGGAGGCATCTACCTCTAAAATCCCAATCACTTATGAGAGAGGAAGTCCTAATACCTCCACCTAGAAAGAAAGGATCAAATTAATGGACTCTAAAATAGTCCTACAGGAGGCACAGACCTCTCTACAAGAGACATTGGCAAAGCTCCAAGGAGTTGAGAAACTTGAAAAGAAGGCAGAAGAACATACAAAGGAGGAAGGTAAGGCAAAATATATACAAGAGCCTAGACCTCAACCTAACTTAGGCTCCTACTACAACCTTCTAGAAGGTGGGAAGATCATCCCACAAAAGTTTGTAGTGCCTCTTTTCTTCGAGCTGGAAAAGGAAAGAGTTGGGACCCATACATGGATACAGATTACAAAATCAAAAGGGGTAAAAGACATTAGGCACATGGAAAACAAGTTGAGAGAGATGGGCAAATAATTGAGCATGGTCAGACATATAGAAAGCACTGGAAGAGCTCAATTAGAAGCAAAAAATGAAATGTCGAAGAAACAACTGCAAGAAAAGAAACCTCAAGGAGGAAATGAGCTGTCAATCTTAAAGAAATAACAACAGGAAGATGAACCCTAGTCAAATAGTGAGGTAGCAAAAAGACAACAACAAGAAGAGGAACCCCAGACGGACAGTGAGACATTGATAAAACAACAATAGGAAAAAGAATCCCAAGCAGAAAATGAAGTATTGATTTTGAAAAGGTAGCTACAAGAAAAGGAAGCCTAGTTAGCCTACATGGCCAGCTGAGCAATGGAGGCATTAGAGTGTAGGTAGCTAGCCGAATCATATGGACTATACCTCAAGGATGAGTGGCTCCAATTTCATATTAAGACACTGGCCCAGAGGGGCAAAATACCTTTTCAGGGTTATGTCCAATTCATGCATTTATGTGATCACAGTTCAGCTGGGGATAAAGTGAAGCTAGTAGAATTTTACTTACACAACATGGCACTTACTGATGTGAACTTATGGGATCCAAATGTTGCATTGGGAGACTTGCAGCTAATGGCTATGGCATCTTGGATTAGTCATGAAGGGAAAAGGGCAGTGGAAATCTAGAAAATGATGGCAAAAGAGCTGAGTGAGCCTCTAATGATTAAAGTAGAACTAGTAGACCCCTTCGCTCTCATCTATTCCCACCAACACTTTACAACTAATCCTCAATTTCTCCTAGCCTATGTTGATAAGCGGGCCCAGGCTATTGCTCACTTCGAGAACATTGAGAGATTGTTCGAAGATGACTAAGTTCATGCCTACATGAGAAGGTGGAATACCTTGCAACACAGCCTAAGGATCAGGGAGTATCACTCCCCAAACAAGATGAGGGAAGCCATGAGGAGAGTGCTCCTATATAAGCACTCAATGAAAAATTTGAAGGCCAACTAGATTGGCCTTAAATTCAGTCCTCCACTACTGCTAGGACTACTGGAAGGAGTAAGAGAAGAAGAAAAATAGATACAGTGGGAAGAAGTGGATAGGAAGGTAGGTTTCCATGATAAAGAGGAATATATTTGATCAGAGGCATGGGATGTCAAGGAATCTATTAGAGCCATCAAGGATGAAGAGTTAGATTACTGCTTAGATGATGAGCAACCCATTCAGTAGGGGGTGATGATGAGCCCCAGAAATGTGTAATGATATGGGCTCATGGTAGCCAAAACTCGAGGAAAACAAGGAAGAAGAATTGTAGGGGGGCCATCTCTTGCATTTATGACCCCTTTCCTCAAATCCTCCATCATCAACTCGGAGCATAAAGGTCCACATTGATGATTCCAAGGGGCAGTCGAGCAAATAAAGAAGGACTGGTATTTATCTCTAGTTCTAGGAAGTTGAATTCCTTGATTTTAGGAGGAGTGTTGGAGGACTCAATTTGTATAAATAAGGAGGCTTAGGGCCTCAGCAAGTTAGCCAGTCATTAGTAGATTTTTGCACTTTTGTGTAGCATTGTGTTCAACTCATTTTTGACTTCCTTTTTGAGAACAATTTATGTAATGTGACTGTTATTTTTGATAATGAAGATGAAACAGTTTTTGAGCCAGCACTAATCTCTTTCAGAGGGCTGAAGCTCTTGGGTTAGGGGCCAATCCAAGCTTCCCAACACATTCTACTTTGTACTTATATGTTTTTTCTTTAGCTCATGAATTAATTTCTATTACATAGATTCATTTTACTTTGATTAGATTAGGTTGCTTTTGATGGTTTGCATAGTTGTTTTTTGTTTCATTTGCTCAAGTAAGTTACTGCAATGATAGAATAAGATTCAAAATTTCAACAACAGCCCCTGATATCCTTTCTCCCTTCCTAGGACTATGATTTGAGGTCAAGGCACTTCTGCTGCCACCAAAAACACAATTTTTTCTCTTCCATGCAACTGCTAGTGTGATAACTTGATTTGGAAAGATTGATATATTGGTTCAGATTTAGTTTCTTGGATAATTTCTTGTTCTATTACCATAGTTCTCTCTACATTTTTTTCTGTTCACAGGTTACTATTCAACATTTTCTGTTTGTAGGTCAGAAACTAGGTAAAGCTAGAAAAAGTTATGTTTTCATGGTATAGTTAGTTCTTTCTTTGGTCAGTTTTGATAAGTAAATGTGTAGATCTCTTACAAGACCTCTTAGCTCACCATACATCCATAGAACAGCTAGTACTAACTCACTTTTCATGATTTCCCATGTCATTCGCACCATTTCGCCAATCTGCCCTAATTTCTGTGTTTTTCTCCATAAAGTTGCTTTCGTGCCATTTAAACAAATACAACGATCACGTCCATTCTTTATTTTCCCTAACAAGTTCTAGACACCTCAAAACCTTCATCTAGCCTTCAGTTCCTCTTTCCCATCATTTTTCCACCTTCAAAACTCCAAAAATAGCTCTTGGCCTCCTCATGTAGATGCTCCTATAGACCCCCCGCAGCCTCTTGTAGAATTTCCTGTGAGTGATTTTTTGAAACCCGATCGTTATGGAAGTATTTAAAAGGGTACTAGGGGCTTCTTAGGACCTCTCCACACCTTCCTCTCCCTCTGCAAAAGCCAACTCCATCATCCTTCTCCACCAAACCTTCGCAGAATCACAACCAGATAAATCACAAGTATAATAGTTTCACATAAAAATACTCAAAAGCACAAAAACATTATTTCTTCTCATTTCCTTTTAGAAGTAGCTTGAATAAATTCAATTTACCTTTCCAATAGTCAATTCCACTCACTTCATTAGTTTCCATCTCTTTTCTTGCAAAAGTAGGGTTAGTGGGTAAACTAAGGTTTTCTAGGGTTTGCGTTTCATTTCGGTTTTCCTTCTCTTTCTGCAAATAGAATAGCCTTTGTAGAGTTAAATTTCTTTCATCATAGTTAAAAGCTTATTCTAAGAATTCATAGAAGTTGACTTAAGCTCCTAAGTGATCTTGCGCCAATTGACCAAGTGACAACCTACAATAAGAGCTAGTACTTGTGTATATAGCACTGTCGCTTCCAAGTTTGTTACAAACTATTGGGTTGATAAAATTAAAGAAGGAAGCTCCAGGAGTTGCAGCATTATTGCTACAATACTAGAGCCCATCACAAACCCCCATTTGACTCTCCACAATTGAGCCATAATGCATTATAGCATTGTCAAGTTACACTCAAGTCATATGGATTAAGCCTACTCTCAAATATCTTCACGAAAATTGTGATCAACTTATGCCCATCATGTGTGACAACACTAGTGCCATAAATATCTCTAAGAACCATGTTATGCACTCTATTACAGAGCATATTCCTATCAAATACTTGTTTCTTAGAGGAAACATTCCTGATAATGTTTTCTGGTTATAATAAATTCGAGCAAAAAAAGAAAAAATTGTAGGCATATTTAGCAAACTCCTTCCCAAAGGAAACTTTGAATACCTTAGAAAAAATGGGTGTCATTTGTTCCTCTCAATGGTGAGTGCCTCATTGATTTCAACCAATAATCATGTTGGTCATAGGAGGAGCTCAAGGAAATAATATGAATTAACAGATGAGGAGTATATTTGATTTTCTATTTATTTCAAAGGGGGGGAAGTATATATCAATAGAGGATTGGTTAAAAAGTAGATAGGGGGAGTCCAAACTAATACCATCAATGACTAGAAAATGTTTTGTGGTGTTTCCATCAATGCCAAAGTGGGAGATTGTCAATATTATGTTTATATTTTCATTGATGTCAATTGTAGTGTCAATTATGTCAACATAAGTGTTGTGTAGGTCTCCGTTTTCCTTGATGCATAAGGAAGCTCATGGGGGAGACTACCTATGAAGGAAATCATCCTCTAGTTCCCTAGTCCCAAGCAACATGAAATGTTCAAAATTGAACAGCTTGGTGAAATACCTTTCCATTAGTATATGGAACTTCTTATAAGCCCAAATAAATAATGATAAAAACATTTTTAAAGTGAGTTATATCAAGATTCTAGCATGGACAAAGTTCCAATACGAATGATTGGAGCACGTGCTGGTACGTACTAGCCCAGTGGGCCATGGGTTGTTATGGAATACCCTAGGAAGTAGGCCAGAATTGTATGAACTGATGGGTTGATATATTTCCTTAGGAATTGGGATTTTTATAAGAATAATTCATTAGAGGAACCCATAAACACAACCTAATATAAGTACCTCCAATTGATCATGGATAAATATAAACCCTCATAGAATCGTGCAGTATGAAAATAAAATAAGACATATATTTTCTATAATGTGCAAAATAATGATTTACTATGAACTTTGCTAGCCTTAATCATGCCTTAATCAAGTTCCTTTATCTGATTCTAATGATTAATTAATTAACATTAAGAATGTATTAATTAAATCACTCCCCCCCCCCCTTGTTATGAGAATAGTGTCCACTTGAATGCTGTTATTCCCACTAAGGTTGATGGCTATCTTAGAAACAAACAAGTAAAGTTTACTTTCGCTTTCCTTTATGAAAATAGATAGGAGTGGAACAAAGGATACCAACCTTAGTCTCGCGCTCGATTTCCTCTCTTTCCTTATAGAGGCTTGCCACTTCTACTTTGTCTGCCTAGCTTCAAGGAGCACCTGTAGAATCACAACAACATACTACTATCGAAGAAAAAAGATCTATATTCATAAATAACACAGGACCAGATGTGTGTTAACCATACAAATGCATATATAATGAAACATACAAGAATATGGAGGAAAACTTGAATAGCTTTATTAAGATGAAAAGTAGCAAGAGGATTACAACCATATGTTTTGACCCAGCATCATCCTCCAGCAAGAATTCCCTTCTTCACCTCAGGTAAAGCTTAGATCACCCAACACTATGAAATTACACCAGAAAACCAACAACGCTTCTCTATAAGATACAAAATTCCAGCCTCTGGATCTCTGTGATGAGGGATCCATTTATAGATGATTATAGGAAGGTGATTCATCTTCTGGGATCTTGATTAGTGTCCTCTTTGTGATAGTTCCTGCTTCCACTTGGAGAAGTTACTCATCCCTGGTCAAAAACAGAGAGGCAAGTGTTACAAGGGAAGCTTCTGGAAGATTCCATGATCTTCCACCTCCCATTTTGTCCCTACCATTTGTCCATTCCAGAGCATCGCACCATACAGAGGACCAATTCAGTATGCATCACACCTTGTACACTGGGAAGGTGATATGCATCACACCCTCTGCACTTGGCTTTCAGTATGGTCCAGTTTTGACCATTTATAAGCAGTTTTCAGTGGAGAACTTCTGGGAGATGATGTAATCAACTGACCTTGTTCCTTTAGGCAGTGAAGCAACAATTTTAGGGACTTAGGAGCCCTCCGTTTGTGGACATTTATGATTGGGGTTGAAGTTCCCAAAAATGTCTATAACAACTCCCCGAGCATCGAAGTGCAATTATTTTTTAAAAGCTAAGATCGAGTTAATATTGTTAGTGTTGGTATCGTCATCCCTCCATGAGTGATCAAAATACTCTTGTTGCATTGCATTTTAGGTGTCTCATCTGATCAGCTTCATTCCATTAGGGTCATGGATCATTTGATGGCAGTGGCATATTATAAATTTTCCCTCATGGTCTTTATCTACTGGCCCATTTGTATACATTCAAGTCATTTATAGTCATTTTTTGTCTTTACATCTGCAAAAGTCATTTTTAGGGTTTTAGGTCTCCATAGGTCTAGGGTTTTGTCAATAAAGTTTTGTAAAAGCTCAATAATGGTCAGTAGGCACATGAGGAGGTCAAATAGAGTCTCAAGAACAAAAATTTCAATAATCACATGCTTAGTGATTGATTTTTCCTCAAAACCCTGTTTTGAGGAAAAACAGAGTTTTCTATATTTTATGTATACAATTTCATGTAATTTCATTTTTCTTATATGTAATAATTCTGAGATGCAGCCGCAGTCACCTTGCCAAGATCCTGCAGTCCAGCTCCTGCAAAAGAGTCAAAAATTCAAAGCATTCAGTCCATCAAATGCAAAAAGCAAGTGAAACTGCCAAAATAGAGTTTTAAAAAGCAAGAGAAAAGTAAGCTTCAGAAAAGTGGGTTTTTGTAAATAAAAATTAAATTCCAAGGATATATAAAGTGTTTCTTATGTTCAAGAGTTCATTTGTGTGCCAAAGAAGAGAAATATAAGAGCCAAATCATGTTTGAGGCTAAAGGAGTGAATTTGCAGGAAAACTGTCAAAGTTCTTGAGGCACGACACACCTAGGTTTAGGCGCGGCACACCTAGTCAGCGCGGTCTACACAGGGTAGGTTTAGCACTGAAATTGTAATATGTGAGTCGCACCAGTGGGGCGTGATGCATCCATTAGTGGGCGCAGCGTACTAGTCTTTTGAACCCAAACTTTACTCAAAACACCTCCTCCAAGCTCCAAATCATGCCAACCTCATTTCATAAGTAAGTCTAACATTCCTAAGTGCCATTGCAAAGGTTTTATTCAGTTTTCATGGTGTTTTGATAGGTAAAAAGTAAAACCCTAGTTCCTTGTACAGTTAAATTGAAAAGCTGCCTAGGGTTTGCAAAGTTGCAATTTTTGATGTCTTATCCCCTCTACCATTTTCACATCTCCTCATTACATTTCATTCACCTCATTTATCCTTCCCTCTTTTATTTACACTTACCTATCCCCCCTATCCCTAAAACTAAAAACCCCAATATGTAATCCCACTACTCCCAAACCATAATTGGCATCTTTAAATCCTAATCCTCATTCCCCAAACCATTGCCACTCCCAAAAAACCCTACAGTCAGTAGCAAACTCTCACATTCATAGTCCCCACTCATCAATCCCTTTCATTGAATAGCAAACACCTATTGTTCATATAAAATCTCTTCATACTCATCACTTCAACCCAAACAGTGGCAAACATGGAGACAGATTCACCTTACGAAAGAGATGAGGAAATAGTAAATGATTCCTCCCAAGAAATTCATGCAACAAGGAAACCTCACAAGAGAGGAAAACACAACCGGGAGTAGCCTACTACACTTACTGAGCTATTGGCTTGCCCTTTTGCTATAGCATGTTTCAAACATCAGTCTTGCTACCAGTTTTGTGAGATGGCGGAAAGAGTCAAATACCACCATGAGCTTGCTAAACGTTTTTTGCTCCATCTTCACAATGGCCAGATCAATTTGGTAGGTGTGACATTCACTTTGACACCTGAAACTATAGTTGAAGCAACAGGTATTCCGAATGTGGGTGAACAGTGGAATAAGGGACAACTGATGGACAAAAACCATTATGAGCCTTATATCAAGGCTGGCTATTAGAGGCAAATCAGTAGGGTCTTGCCTTTCAGATACCTACACGATATATATGCTCCCCTTATGAAACTCATAATTAAATTATTTCATCTTTAAAGGCAGATATTCTTGTCTATACACCTATCATGTCATATTATTGATGCATTTCACTAGAGTGAGGATGATGAACCTCTCCTATTTCATGTGCCGGAATATTGAGAAAATGATCACATTGGTGCAAAGAAAACCTCCTCATCCACAGTACAGTAGAATTTATCATTTTTCACTAATCAATATTGTGGTTTTGCATCAGTTTAGTCTGCTGAATGTTTCATGGGATGATTTCATTTCACATGAGGTTTTCACAAGTCCTCAAGTGACCCGATCAATTTTTCATGAGGCAGGAGGGCCTTCACATCAGCAAGAAGTGCATGAGACTCAAACTACTAGTGTGCCATTATTTGTAACTTACCAAAAAGGCACAAGGAGATTATTTTCAGCTGCCAAATGAGTACTATCTCCACCCAGGGTGGAACGGGTCTCGTTTCCTTCATCAGATCATAAGAAAATGTTATCTTCACCCGGGGTGAAAGGGGCTTTGCCTTCTTCTTCAACAAAGAAGGATAGAGGGAGACAAATAGTGCATGAGGAGGGGCCTTCTAAAGGTTAGGAGAAAGATTTCATTTTAATCTAGGATGAGGACACTGATTTGGGCTCCCAAAGCTCAAAGATCAAGGAGATCATCTAAGAACAACAAGCTGACATTCATGAATTGTCTCTTAACCTAGAAAGATCCAAGTGGGTAATAGGCTACCTTGAGCAAAGGAACAAGTAGTTGGAATACCACCAGACTATAATGACGCTGCAAAACATAAGAGAAAACTAACAAGCAGCCAAGAGGAGGAAAATCAAGTTGACACTGCTAGAGCAAGAAATTGAGGCTGACTGGGAATCTTGCCTTGAAAGGACAAACATGCACTTGGAGAAGCTACTGGAGTGGGCCAAAAAAGAGAAAAATATGTTGAGGCACATGGCCTATCACTATTTGGGCAGAAACAAAATTTTCAAAGCGAGAATAAGGACTTTGAAGGCCAAGTTGAGGAAAAATTTGAGGAGGAAGAAAGAGCAACACAAGCTCAAGATTTTGGTTGAGGATCCCTTAGCCCAACGTAGCACTTGATACAGGTCACTCAGCCCAAATTTCAAGAAATTTGGCACATTTTTTGTCAATTTTGAATTTTTGAAGCAAAACACAGATTTTTCTGCTCGGTGCATAGCGCCACCCGCGCTCGCCTTTGCTAGGGACCTCCTTAGGAGGAAAACTCTATATTTTTGGATTACTCATGAAACATTTTGAATTCCAAGAAATGGATAGAATTTTTTTCAAGTTTTGAGCTTCCAAAAGGGTCAAAAACACCCCAAAAATGCCCTTTCTACCCTTTTTTGGCCACACAGGAAGCAGTGTTGGGAGAACTCAACTTTGGAGGGGCAAATGGACACCAAATTTAGAAATTGCACTTGTTCTGGAAAGTAGATAGCTATAAATTTCCAAAAAACCCACTTGGAGTAAATTTGGTGCATGAAACGGCCTCCAAAATCAGCTGCAAAAAAGTGCTATGCACAGGGACAGTGGCGCAGTGCACAGGATGGAAAATTATTATTTTTGCCAAAAAACTCTGTTTTTCGCCTAGTTTTTTCTCAGTTTGACTTTTTTCTCTCTCATGGTCAAACTCATGATATAAATTGATGTAGCTTGATGGAATTTGATATAAAAATGTTGAAAATTACTCATGGAGGTAGATACATCATGAAAAGGTAGTTTTTAACTGAATGAATCAGTTTCCTAGGTTTTAGAGGCAAGCTGTACCATTGCCTACTTTTCAGTTTAGTTTAGATCTTATTGAAACAGCTCCTACACTCGTGAATTCAACCCCTAAAGCTTAGCATGAGTTTTTTTTTTCCTATATCTAGTAGTTTTTCAGTCATTTGTAAAGGTTGGACTCTTGTGAATGCTTTGAGCATTATTGTACATTCATCTCTGCAGTTTGGCAAAGGAATAGACCAGGGTTTGTAGCATTTTGTGGGATTCTTGTGGAAACTTGACTTGGTATTGTTCTTCTTTCTGTAATGCAAATTTACAATGTGTTTATGTATGCCATCATATTTCTTGGTTCATCTTAACTAAATGAATCGAGGATAAAGGTAGAATTCATTGATGTTGTAGTGCTCTACCTAGGGTTTATTTAGTTTTCTATGTTTTTAGTAGTTTAAAGAGGATCCCTGATACTTTCATGCCCTCTCCAACTCCTCGCCAGTCTTAAGACTCTCCATCTCACTCAGTTTCAAATTACTAAACCATTTGCCTACCTCGCCACATAGGAACCTCTGGAAGACTGTGTCCATTCCCCGGACCCAGATCTACCTTTCACATTTGATCTAGCAAGCCAAAATAAAATTCAATCAAACTCCTCTGAGCATATACCTACCCTAAAATTAGTCTTTACATCTCTCATCTCAAGCTTTATTGATCACATTTCCCTGATATTGACAAGGAGAGAGCCCTCTCCCGACCTAGTAGGGCTAGCTACTAGGTTAAGCATGGTTTGATGTTACCCTAGATCCTGTCTTTCTCAGCCTAAGGTAGATTTAGGCCCTAACAGAAATGACATGAACCGTTATGACATCGTAAGTCTAGGTGGCATGATATGTGCCGCCAATTTGCAAAGATTAATGACGTGGTAGTTAAAGGTGATGATGCATGGCAATCATTTTTGACACTTTTGATTGATCAATTAAACATGTGCCTAGTGACACGGGGAAGGTACTTGTAGAAGTGATAGTAGTATAGAATGACATGTGTTAATGTTCTTACTCGGAAAATGACATGCCAAGTATTATGGCATTGATGGATCCCATATCTGAGTACAAGGTCCCCAAGCATCAAAGTGTAGTTTCTTTTTTACAAAAATTACTAAGAATCATTCATTTTCCATATCATAATTTTGGTTTAAGGGGTTCGTTGGCATACATGGATATTATGTATTATCTAGGACTATTGTTTATAGAAGATTCTAATTTTAGTAGGTTATACCATGAAGGATGACATGTGGTAGTGACTAGGGACTAATAAAGGTGTGACATGCCACATATAACACACTTCCTTATCCTTATCCTCTTCCTCGACAAGTACACACTTCCTTCCCTATTTCTAGATATAATTGTATCCACTTACCTTATCCTCTTATCCTTGTATTCTTGAAATTCTTATTTGTTGATATTTAGGCTTAGTTTTAGAGTTTAGTTATAATTCTAGAGTCAAGAATTGCATATTTGACTTATTACTTTTAAATACTTACTTATCTATGGCTAATCCTATCCTTAGTTAGCTTTATTGTTAACTCCAACTCCATTTTTCACTAGATAACAACATTTTGGGGCAAGTTGAATGGAATCATAGGGGAAATGTTTTTCCCTTTTTGTTCATGCATCAAGGAGTCCAAACCCATTTTTAAATGATCCTCTCTCCCATAGAGTGTTATAAATATATACTAATTGAATTCAATCTAAAAGATTAACTCAACTTGATCTCTTTGGTCTCTCAATCAATTTTCTGTATCATGCATCTATTGCGTCTAGTTGAATTAATCTCTTATTTTCTCTGTTCTTCATAATTTTTATCAATCTTACAAGTACTATTATTGTTTTCTTTTCACAACTAGATTCATGTGTGATTATGCTCAAAATATAACATGGTTGTAAATATATTATTTTATCAGAGTTTGCAAAATCTAACAAACCCTTCATTTATTGCTAGTTGATGATTTATTTCCATCAAGATAATTGTTTGTGGTTTAATGTGTTATTTTGAAATTAATGTTGTTTATCTTAATAATTGAACCTTATTTGCATTTTTTATCATATATATTTATGGTGATTCTATTAATTAAATGCATCATTATGTTTTCATGACCTTGCATTATCTATTTTTCATGCATTAATCCATGTAATGTAGGTTACCAAGGATAGAATTTTATTAGATTTATAAACATATTTATTTAACCGTAGTTTAAAGGTTCAATATATGAAAAAATGTAATGAGAGCACTACTTTTTAATATGGTCAGGTATATTACAAAGTGGTATTAGAGAATGAATCTAAATGGTTTTTTTTCAACAAGTACCCCATAACTTCAATCGTTTTTAGATGGTAATTACTACATTAAAACATGATTTCAAAGTGGTGAGATAAAATGCCATGCATTTATGGACCAAAGAGAAATCTGGATGTGAAGAGGATCTAGGTTGTCGATCGTGTGTGTGAAAAAATATCCATGCAAAAATTGTGTAGTGATTGTAATTGAGAAATTCATGGCTTTGAAATTTCATAAGGGGTGTGGAGACATAATTATTATATAGGAATATAAGTTTTGTAAGGAAATTAAATAAATTACTAGTTTATATTGTGTAATAAACTAAGGAAGAAAATCATAAAAATAGAAAAATTAGCCAAATCTAGATGCAATATACTGGTTTATTAACACAAAAATATAAAAAATTATTGGTATAAGGGTTCAATTTGGTTATGGCATCCATGTCTAAAAGATTTCATGGAGGCATTACGGAGAAAGTTATAATAATTGACACATACACACACAAATATAGATATTAGGACAATTCATTGATTAATTAATAAAAATTTGTGTATTTTTACTAGTGGCGAAGATTGGGAGGGTGATGTGGAGGTGTTAAGGGGTGGGCAAGTGGAGTCAAGGTGAAAATGTGGTAGCCGCAAGGTAGCATCCATGATGGCAGGTGTACTTGTGTTGCTAAAAGAAATTTGTAGATGTACGCATGTTAACATTTCTACTATGTACTTAACATCCATAATGTTCGTTAGGGAAAGGTACACTCCCTAGGTAGTAAGTGGTATATGAAAACTATGAGTCATTTTAACTAATGGATGCATCCCTCTAAAATTAAACCTAACCCTTGATATTAGATCAAGAGTAGAAACAATTGTCCCAACAAAGGAATGTTGAATATTGGACACCTTGCTCTCCCACCCGATCACCTCAACCAATAAAAATATTCCAAGTGGAGAACATATGGATCGAGTGGGAACCGTATCACATCAATGGTCAAGATCATGGCAAGTAGTATAAAAAGATGGAAACGTTCCAATGGTCAACATTATTAATAAATTAATAAGGTACAAAGAAAAATGTGAAGGAATCCATGCAGACTTGACATGGTAGGTAAGGAGCTATGGGAAATGAAATGGAAATGTCGAATCCAAAAAATAAGACCATTCTACTAGATCAAAAACCAAGTGTCATTCCATTTCAACAGGGACATCACATCAATAGATAAAGTTATTTAGAGCCAAAATTCTATTTTAGCCAAAACAAGAGATGGAAAGCTCAAAACCAATTGAAATTTTAGGGTTATATACATAGCGATGAAAGAAATAAAAGTTCTAGTGATGATCATTGGTTGATTTATCTCGAGCTCTCTAGAAAACAAAAATTAGCAGTTTTGAATGGAAAAGGTAGTACTGATTAAAATAATCTTAATTGAGTATAAATTTGAATCGTGAGAAATAGGAACATAAATGAGGAAACTTAATGGAGCATCTGGCCAAATTCTGAAGGGATTGGAGGGCATATGAAGAAAAATTAAAAAATTCATGATTCTAGGAGACATTTTAGATACCTTTGTAATATTTAGTGGAGGAAAATGAACACAAGGTCATATATATAGAAAAGGTTTCTTAGTTTACCTTTTATGTTTTATACAATCTAATCAACTTTATCCTACCAAATGTTTCCTAATTTTTTTTGTGTGGGAGATAAATACTTTTTCTAAGAATTATAAGTATAGAGAAACTATAAAATCAAAAAACGTGGTAATTTTGTATTGGTGTAGAAATTGTCTAGAGTCCCATATCACTGGTCTAGAAGAAATTAAAAATTTTAGGTGCTAAATTTCTTGCATGGTCTAATTTTTCATGCCCTTTTTTAGAAAAATATTACCCAATTTCCATTTTTTCTAAAAAACTATTAACCTAAATTACATAGGATAAAATTATTATACCTTAAAATCATCCAAAATTGATAAATATTTATAAATCCAAATATTTTTGCAAAAATATTGTTGATCATTTTATAGATTACATATTAAGAACTACTTATATTCACCAACATTACTATAGTCTAAAATAAATTTCCATTCTTAAAATCTTCCTTGCTAAAAGATGTTGTTTATGAAAATTAAGGAATTCTATATGTACCAAACATAAAAATACTATGTTTATAAATATATTTTCCTCTATAAGTGGTAGAGTTTTGCCTTTCATTTTTATTGTGCCAGCGAAAAAACTGTAGAAAGTGGGAAAAATTGGTGATTTATAAGAACTATAACTTGCAGTTTTAAATCCAAATTTAAGCATGACTGTAATGATTGGAAATATATTCTATAGGTATATAGGTAGGAAGGAGTGAAATTTGAATAATTTCTTCAAGGTTCTCTAGAAATTGAGGAGGGCCAATAACCTTAATTTACGAAAGTTGGTAATATGCATAGTTTTTAAAATTTGAAAGAAAATTTTATAGATTTGGAAATGTGGTGTATGTAACTAATTTATTTTTGTGTACAAATTTTGTATAATCATTGTTACAACATGAAAAATAACAATTAAAATTAAATGGCACAATTGAAGAGAAAACATCAAGGACACACAAGGACCTCGCCATCATGAAAAAAAATTAATAGCTTAAATATTTGTATATAAAATAAAGAAATAGAGTATAATAAACTATTGTAGCGGCTACAATCACCCTCCAAAATTTTTCCCATGCTTCATTTTGGATCTCCCTTCTAAATCACAACAACTCATCTTGCACTGATCCAGGTACTTATGCTTTGATTGAGCCTCATCCCTTGCATCTAGGCTTGTGTTTGCTTACTTGGTTTACTGTCTAACCCACAAGCTGATCTCTTGACTTGATCTTGATCTAGTTCTGGGCTTGCCGTAGAGACTTGTGCAATCCTTGAGGGAAAGTAGCCTTGCTCATGGGAATTGTGCAGTCCAAGCTAGCAGTGAGCCTTTAGCTAGGGGATTGTGAAATGCTATATGATAGCTAGCCTTGATATGGGGAATTTTGAATAACATGAGATGTAGCCCAGAGCCACTCAGCCCAGAAATTGCATAGAAGCCTTTCTTCTTAGAAAATGCTTAGTGCATGAACCAGAGAGTTGCTTGATTCTTCATAGAACTATGTAATCTCTTCGGGCAATGCATGGCATTTTTCCTAAAGAAAAGAAAAAATAATCCCTAGGAAGTATGGATCTATTATTAGTTTCGTGAAGGTGGCACATTGTTATATTTAGATGTTTCCACCAATTTTCACCTTTTTCCTTGATCTCAGGCACGCACGTAACAAATTCCAATTTTCTCAATTCTATGTAATGGATTCCTCTAGAGATTATTTTTGGACTCGATCGTCAAGATATAGCATTTCTCAAGAGATCAAGGAACCTTCAATGCGATCGTCGTCACTTTTCTGGGTGAGTTTTGCTTCTCTATTCTTTTTTTGGTTTTTTTGTTGCTATGTGTCATTTATCTTGTGAGAGTGTTGTTTCACTTGTTTCTTTGAACGAATATTGGTGTTTAAACTTGTTTTAGCTTGTAGAAGTGTTTTTTCAAGTTTTACATTTCCTTTCCGAAGTGTCGCATGCCTTAACCTGTTTTTGCGCCAATGTTCATTGTTGTGGCGACTCTCTTCACATGCTTCATTTTTATTCAATTTATTCAATTGTTACACTTGTTTCATATGCACACATAAAAAATTAGTCGTATATGCACCCAAAATCACATCATCCTTAAGATCTTCTTAATTTTCATACTCCCTGTGGGCAAATTTGGGCTCCCCTTACCTACATCTCACACTTAACTGCATGCATTGCACAATCTGGGAACTCAAGGCATCTTCATTGACTTCTAGACTTGCATAGAGACTATCCTAGCCTAGAACCAACTTTGTACTATGTAGTTCCAAGAGCTAGTATCCCAGCTTGGCTAGTGAGACTATGTAATGCACTCTCTCCTAGGCGCTGACCCAAAGTAGACTAGAGGAAGAAATAAATGCAAAGTTTGCAAGTAGTAGAATTGAGATCCGAAAAAGAAGAACAATAACCAAAGGAAAAATGGGAGATGAGGAGGAAAGAACAAGAAGTAATGAAGAAATATGAAGAAGAACAAAGGAAAGGCACAATAATGAAGGAAACAATTGCCGTACAGATCAAAGAGTTGGAACAACTAGAACTAGAGGAGGATATTCATCAAGGAAAGGGTGATAGTGTCGAACACCAAGAAACATCCAACTATTGTTGCCCAAGCCATCTTGCCCTATGTAGGAGCAACGATATCAAATGTTTAGTACATGATGATCAAGAATGAACAAATGGTAAATAACTTGTAGGTTGCCAGGCAAGAGGCATGTCAACTCTTAGAACCAATGTAGAATGTCATTTCTATAATGACAAGGATGAGGAAAGTGATACTCACTAAAGTATCAAAACTTGAGGATACCATCCAGAAGATCTATGTCATATTTTTCATCGTGCATAAAGAAGTTGTCTTGTGCATGGCCTATAGCAGCAGAGCAAAGAGTTTTTTCAAACTCTCAAGAACATACATGTTACCATCACCCATGTGCAAGAGTGGACAATGATGTACAAAGGGGCCCCGCTTAAATTAGTAAAGAAGATGAAACCATAGGAAGAGCTGGAGAAAGAAAAGTTCTGAATGTTGATCCATAACTACACACAGCTCGCCCCATTCACAAGCAACATACATACCTCATACCTGTGGTTGTATAGTAGTTTGGATGTCATGGTGAGAAAGCACAAGATCTCATCAATTTTTTCCCTCATCAATGCTAGATCCAGGTACTAAGTCCAGCTAGAGGTCGATGAGTACATGGAGAAGCTAAGATGAAAGTCCACTAGGGAACACTTGGATTTGAACACATAAAACATGAAGAAGTACATCGGTGGTCTTGTCAAGGTCAAAACCATGTTGCGCATGCCTCAGAATGATTTTGATACAAGTTCCAAGACCATACACTCAAATTCCATGGAGGAAAGAGTCTGCTATCATAAAGACACCATCAAGCATTTTAGGGACATCATCACCCAATACAAATATTGGCACAGTATGTGATCAAGAAGAACCAAATGGAGGTTTCAGAGTTGGTCTTTCCCTAGACTTTAGAGTCATAGTGTTTTGTCTTTTCATACTATCTCTAGCCTATTTTGTCTTACATGGGTAGATGTGGAAATTGTAATATTATTTGTAAATATGTTGTAAGTGAAATTACAAGTGTCATTAGTGGAATGTTAAAGGTCATCATGTTATGTAATGAGTTACTTGTAAGGAATTTGAAGAGGAATGAGGGTAGCCAAAGAGTCACAAAGGAGAATGTCAAGGGTCACGCCACCCTTTGTTATAAATAGAACCTCATAGCTCATAGAACATGATTTTGGGAGCCAATCTTTTGGCTATGCTTTGGCTTAGAAAAGGCTTGGGGGTATTGTGATGAGCCTTCGCTTCTCCACAGTGTAGAGTGAGTATTCTTGACTATAATGTTCTAATCTTGCCGCTAGTGGTAATCAATGTTGTATGTATGGATGGAACTTTCACTTATAATAATAATATAAGAGTCAAAACACTTTTGTGCATATGATTTTATTGTAGTTTGACTATTCTGATTTCTTTAGAATTCTGTCTTGTTTAAATTACGCATTTTCATATGAACTACATTGTATGAAAATGTAAGAATCATGTTGAATGTTTGTTGTTGGATTAAAACGTCACCTTAATTTGTGGACTATTCCACATTTTTACTTGTGATGTCATTCCACTCCTGTGTTCCTTTCAAGTTGCATACTATTACAAGATTTTAAGGGGAGAACTTCCTTTTCTTCTCTATGTGTTAGAAATCCCATGCATCACACTTGACTCTTCACAGGGTCTACCACTTGCTCTTACCCAAAGCTAGCTTACTTACCTTTGTGCATTACCATAGTGAAGGCCTTACACTACCACCCACTATTGGGACTCCCACTCCAAACAGTTTGAGGTCCATTTGAGACCTCTTATTAGGGAGATCCCCTGAATGTTGGTGTGTCCAACATTGTCAACATTTTTGGCACTAAAAGGAGGTTCAGAGGACAAGATGAGCCCTTGAAGTCTATTTTAAATTTCTGCACATATTTCATGACTTCTGTTGAAATCATAACCCTAGCATGTTTCTTTTGTGTTGTTGATTTTGAAGTGATGATGAGCATTATAGATGAATTTTTCAAATATAAGTTCAATGGAGACAAGGGAACACCCTTGCTCAGGCACATGATTGCCTTCGCTGGCTTCTGTGACAGACATGATACCCCCTCGGATGACATTTCCTATGGAGTTTTCTCTTTCACATTCAAAGGGCATGCAAAGTAATGGTGTAATACATTGCTCGCAACCTCTATACACTATTTTGATCACATGTTCAGGTAATTATGTCTTTCTTTCCTTCTTTATGACTATAAAGCACTTAATAAAAAAAAATTAAAATTGTGAAAATCACCTAACAAATCTCTTGACAATTTGCAAGATCATTTTCTTCATTATTGTTATGAATTTCCTGAAGATGAAGTTGACTTAAAATTTTTGAAGGAAATATTTCAATATCTTGTTCACATTTCTGAGAATTCACATGAGATATTTTCTTTTGAACCTCTACCAACATACCTCAATGTTAGAGCTTTGAAATTTAAAAGGGACAAGGTTGTTCTCCCAACTGACCCTCCATCCCCATCTCATCAAATAGCTTTAGCTCCATAGGTCGAGGTGAGAGAAGCTGATAACCTACCCATTGACCTGTCACCGTATCCTCCAGCCCCACCTACCTAGTATTTCTACGTAGAATTGGACTATAAGCTCGATGGTTTTCATGTGGTATGATATCCTCATCCTCTATCCTTTATTTCCTTTAATCATCTCAATTTTGGGGTGTTGCATTCATCCATTTCAGATCTCACGTGTGGTGTTCAAGAGGGTCAAGTTTTGGATGGAGTTGGTGTTGAATAACCAACCTGCACTATTATTTTGTATGAGCATGTTAGGGAGTTTCAAAAATAACCTGCAGTGAAGGATGACCTCCTTCTATCCACACCTTGTCGACTCTATCCTGACATCTTACAAGATTATGCCATTTCTATTCCATCTTCTGAAAATTCATTTATGTAATTTTCTACTTCTGATCATTCGCAAAACATATGGGATTCCCGTTTTTCATTTGATTGTGGAGAGAACAAATCTATCTTTCTAGATCCACCCAATATCCCACCTTACATTTTCGGAAATACATAGGGTCAAATTTCTCATTTTTCGTCATCCCCTCTTTACTATTCATTAGATCATTCATTATCTTGAATTTTCTGATCATGGTTGTCATGATATTTTCATTCATTCAGTTGATCACAATTCTGATTTTCCTATTGTTGCTCTTTCTAAGCCACTGGTATTTGATGATCCATCTTATGATTAAGTGGAAAGTCCTCAAGTTGTCGAGGGACTTCAGCCCAAGATGATAGTTACGTCAAGTTCTTGTCACCTTGAGGTTAGTTCCACTTCTTATAAGAAATCCGTTGAATCTGTCCACGCTCGTCATCACTTTGTTGTTCACATTGAAGATCAATCTATTTCACAGTTTTCGCATCCTCCACTGGAATAACATGACCATATTGCTCAGGCATTGGAGTCATATATAACAAGGACTGTTGCGAAATTGAAGTTTTCTTCTTTCTTTATGTTTTCTCATTTTTCAAGTTCGAAGGTGTGTACATGCTTGTCTTCCACACACAATGTGATAGGACACCACGATACATCTGCAGAGTGCCTTCCATGTGCTTTTCATTTTTACTTTTCTTTGGATGCATACAAGCTTCAAACATTTTGGTTTACATTGTTATATCTTTCTTGTTTGTTGGTTTTCTTGCATATCTTTCTTATCAATGATGCTCTCACCTACATGGGCCAACCAATGCGTTGATGGCTACATTGGAAGTATCACTTTACATGAGTTGAACTATGCTCTACATAGGTTGGGAGTAGGAGAATTGTTTTCTTTCCTATTTTTTGCTTGATTTTCTTACCTTGTTTTGTTTTGTCTAAGTTATTTTCTTTGTCTAGTTTCTTTTGCACCCATAGGTTATTTTCCACATAAAATAGTGTTTGGATTCATAGTCAAGTAGGGTGAGATTAAAGAGGACCTTGTAAACTATCAACACTTGGTTATCTGGTTATTCCCTCTATTTATGTGAATCTTGAATTTCTTATATTCGATGATACTCTGATGGAAAATACGTTCATTTCAGAAAGAGTCGTGATGGAATCACAATGCTTTCACTCTTGACTAGTACCTCTTACTCTAATAAGTTTTCTATATTCAGTTAAGCCTTGTCAGCTCAGTCAACTAGTGTAGCGAGAGGGGAAAAACCACAACAAGTATGTCGGAGGTATATATAAATATCCTTATTGTTGGTTCTAAAATGTGGAATCAACCTGGGTAAGTAAAAGTTCAAGGAACATCCATTGCATGTGGACTTAGAAACAAACTAGACTAAGCTAGGTGAAGAAGTGCCAAAGCTCCCTTATACGAGGTTTTTCATTGGGACATTGTGATAAGTGTAAGAAATATTAAAGCTCCCTTACAGGAGACTGCTCATTAATATTTCTAATCATCTTAATCAACAAAACCTAATTCTAATTGATTGCATGAAATATTAAAGCTCAGCTCTCTTACAAGAGACTATTCATGTATATCTCAAACATATAAATAAGAAACTTAAATTAATGAAATCAAACATTAAAAAAAAAATCATATTCATTGAAGAAAACACTAATACTTTCTTACAAAAGGTCATTCGTTAATAGTTCAAACATATGAACCTAATAATTTAATCTAATGAAATTCACAAACAAACATAAAATAAAAGCCTACCAAAATAAAAGTGTACTTGCTAGGCAATGGGGATCCTTCCAAGGATTCACAAGCACACCAAAAGAGAAGTCAAATGTAGAGGATCAAAGAAGCTCCGTTTTCTTCATTATCAATTGCAAATTGCAATTACAACCATTACAATGATTCTCCAAATCTAACATCTCAATACCAACCTATAATTACAAATGAAGGACAAGGTTCTAAAATTATAAAAATTAAGATTACAAATGAAGGAGATAGCACTCCTATTTGTGCAACAAGATGAGATAACAAATTCTTAATGACATCCACTATTCCCTCTTCAAATCCATATGTCTCTCAACCAATGGTGACATAACCCTATCCTCCATGATCTTCTCCATGAGGTCCATGATCTTATCCATGAGGTCCACGATCACCTCAGATTCGAATTTGAACATAGAGTGCCACTTAAGGGTGCCTTAGAAGCGTCCTTTATACCTACACATATCAACAAACTCATTCTATTTGTTAGGCATAAGTATATGGATATTATTTTCTAAAGTTCAACCACAAATTCTCTTAAAAATACTACGAATTAATAATGTTTTGGAAAACACAATGATAACCCATTTAATGATGAAAGTGAGGCTAATGTGATGACATGGTGATGGAATAGAGGTGAGAAAATGTATGAATTGAGAGAAAGTGGACGTTGAATGGAGTGGAAGTAAATGTAGTTTAAGGATAATTCTTAGGCCCAACACTTATTTCAAGGGAAAACCTCTTATGCTCTCAATAAGTCGTCATCCCTCTTCTGCCTCATGAAATAAATAACCACTGATGGACATTTCTTTGAAAAATGCAAAAAATAAAAAAACAAAATAAATGGTGAACGAAGAGAAATGCTTCTTTCATAGTGAGGTGAAGAAAGTAACTCTGTCAAGGTATTATCCAAGTTCACTGGCAGCAGAGCAATGCTTGTGGTACTGAAGTGACTTCATCGGGGTATCGTCCAGGCCTGCTGGCAATAGAGCAACACCAAAGATGAAACTAAAACTCTGACAATCTATATTAATTGTGCATCTATATACCCCTCATCACCAATTGAAATAGCTGAGTTGACTTGGCTTGGTATCTATGCTATCGATAAAGATAATGGTAGAGACTACATATTTAACTTAAACTAGTGAAGAAGTTATAACAATTGAAGAACTGAATAATACTTCTAGAAGAGTTAGACTCGATTTGCACAAGACAAGGTTCATCGAGAGAGTTGGAGTTCTACAAGTGTGCCGCCAATCTTGTAGCGGCTACAACCACCCTCCAAACTTTTGACCATGCTTCATTTTGGAGCATCCCTTCTAATTCACAACAACTCATCTTGCATTGATCTAGGTACCTTTTCTATGATTGAGCATGATATTTTGCATCTTGTCTTGTGTTTTCTTACTTGATTTATTGTCTAACCCACAAGTTGATCTTTTGGGTTGCTCTTGATCCAGTTTTCGGATTGCTTTAGAGAACTATATAATCCTTGAAGGAAACTAGCCTTGCTCCTAGGAGTTGCACAGTTCAAGCTAACAGTGAGCATTGAGCTAAAAAATTGAGCAACACTAAATGACATCTAGTCTTGACCTGGGGAATTTCACAAAACATGAGAGGTAGCCAAGAGCCACTTAGCCCTCAAATTGCAAAGAAGCCTTTTTTCTCAGAAGCTACTCAATGCATGAAAAAGAGAGTTTTCAAGTTCTTCCTATAATTTTCCAGTATCTTTAGGAAATGCATGTAATTTTTCTAGAAAAATAAGAAATTAAGAAGCATCCATAGGAAGTAGGTGTTGTACATCTGAGATAGTAGTAGGTCAGCTACCAATGCCAGAACATCTAAAATAATTGTTTTGGGGTTTTTGTTTTTAGTTTTGGAAGACCAATGAATGAAGACGGATATAGAATTCAAATAATTAATCCTTTGGGTTATATTAATATCTCAGAAAAGGGTTGCTATAAATCTTTACATAGTGATATAAATAAAAAGTAGTGGTGAGAGGAAGACATAAAATAATATGATAATCACAGTTTCCAAACTTTAAAACAGAACAATCATTAGGAAAACCTTCTAAACTATGTTCCAGATGTTCAAGGTGGTATACTTAAGCTTACATAAGATTCTGATGATATATTGATTAGAGGGGATTAGATAAACAGATAGTTCATTAATCCATTCTCTTAATAGATGATCACTTCAGGAGCTTATAGGAATAAATTGAGACACAATTATTCCTAGATAGATATCTCTATAAGTCATAAGCATATGAAGAAAGACATAATGATTGATAACTGGAAAAACTTAAAGGATAACACAAACTGTGTAAAACCAAATTCAGAATCCTCGGCTTTGTATTAAGGTTCCAGAAAGACCGAGTACATCAAGTGTCTGCAAAAGGTTCCTTCAAAGGTGTAACCAGGTTCAAAGTAGAATGAACAGTTAAGACTTCACAAGCAATGAGTAATGAACCCTGAACTTTGAACCCATAACAACCTAAGAAGAGAGCTATTTATATAATAATGAAACTAAGTAAATATCCTAAAACTGATTAAGATTTATTCTAGGAAAGGAATGATCTTCATACAAGAAGATAGGGGAAACTGTTGAATTTCTTCTTGCTATCCCATTTATTCAGATTGTGTTGGCTTTGTTGTTTGATATTCTACCCCTTTAAGCTGCTTATTTGTTTATATCCTTTATGCTGGTGAATTTCTTCATTTGATCTTTCATTTGATACTCTTTTAACTCTCTAAATATCCTTTAACTTGTTGAGTAACCCTTACTGTGTTTCTTTTTACCTTTACTGTGCATTTTAGGTTTTTATTGTGTTTTTCAATAGTAAATCCTTTAGATTTGTCTTCAAACTGTATGCAAGCTTTTTCTTTTTAAGCATGGAATAGAAGTCTTTACCTGCAAAACACAAAAATTGTTAAGAAGACTTGGTGACAGAGGAGGAAATCAATGGATTTATTGAGCTCAAAAGGATATTGGAAGGAGTCTAGAGCATATAAAAAAAAATGATGGTTTTATTTGGTCACAGAGGCTTATGGAGGGTTTACTATAAAAATAGGTCAAACAAAGGAAAAATGGTGATTTTTGCATTTAAATGGAGAAATAGACTTCTTTTTGAAATATGGGGCAAAGTGAACAGTGGTCATTTTGTCGTTATGCGGAAGGTGGTTTTGGTTTTTTTTGCAATGCTTTATGAGGCACAGGTAGTTTTGGGAGGGGTCACTCGAAACAAGGTGAGCTTGAAACATAGCAAAGGGAATAGTGGAATATCGCTTTTCGGGCGGGTAATGCTTGTACAAAGAGCCAACCCGAAATTACTTAGAATCGTTGGATTTGAATGCCTTAGATTGGACATTGGTGGAGTGAAAGAGTAGCGCGGAGGGGCCCAATCAATTAATAATGGGGGAAATGGCTTTATTATGGGTTGAAAATGAGATTAGCAGTTTAAATGGAAGCTTAGGCTACTTCTTTGTTTAAATCATAAAAACCAATTTAACAAAGAAATCCTTCGCAAAACAAATATGGCAGACTTGAAATAATTTGAATGTGGGTGGATAAATGGTATCGTGTCTGGGTTCACATCACATATCGTAATCAAATTTTAGTGGAGGATGGCCCATCACAAAGGAATGTGATAGGCGCTGGACGCGACGTGGACATAAGACATGGTTAACACTATGATCAGATCTGGGTTCCATCGCATATTGGAGATCACAATGGTAGAGGGTATATGCTTTAACCAGGACTTACGATGGGGGTGGCTGCAAAATGGAAATGAATCATAATATATATTGCATTGGGTCCAGGCCCATCACAATCACATATCGTAATGCAGGGAGAGTGTATTCATATGAAAGGATTGTGATGCGATATTTTAATTAAAATGCATAGTTTTATAATGAAACTTAAGGTTTCAGGTTATCTAATTAAAGGGAGTTAATATATATGAGAAAAGGGACTTTTAGGGGTTTAATACCATAGGTTAGTGTTAATATGAAAATATGAGCGAAAAGGGAAAATATATGCGAAAATGGGAAATATAGTAAGTATAATGCTTTTTATGAGTTATTTTCTTTTGATATATGCATAATTACTTAGGGTAAACATCTTTTTGTAGGTTTTTTGGGTTAAAATGGATTTAGCATGGGGCTTTCACTTTCCTTAGGTAAAAGGGATTTTAACCTTAGGAAAAGAGGTTTTTATGGAAAATGAATGAATATGAATGTATGAAGGTGGGAAGGGGAAATTAGTGAATATAGGGATGAATGGGGATGAGGGAAGCTAATTCATTGATCTTGTAGACCTTCATTTGCTTTGTGTAATTACCTCATGGACATAGAAGGATATAGTAAAACATGATAAATGTACATTTTGTCCAATCAATCATCATAATTCTGCAACCTTTTTCTACTTACCCTTTGTTTATCCTATCAATTTTTCTTCACTTAATGGGTGCATTTAAGCTAGCAAACCCTTTTCCTTTCCTTTCATTCTACAAAATCAAACTATCTAATTCTAACCTTATAACGTCCAAGGGCTCAGATTAAACTGATGAGCACCTTATTATTCTATTCCTAACTACTAATCTGCCAATATTAAATAGTTTGGCGAGATCTTTATTCTCTATCTATAACATCAAATTTAAAACATGAAGCAGTCAAGATTAAACTATTTGACTGTCATTGCTTGTGGCATTTATGACAAGCTGCACATAACCATTATTTTGCAGGAACAATAGTAGTGGCATTTAGACTTGCTCACTTTCAGAGTTGATTTGTTTTCTTTTATTTCTAACCTAACATTTTCTTTTTGTCTTGATTTTTTAGGACATCTAACCTAAAATTTTCTTTGACATGGACATCATCATCAAGATATTTTCTTTAAAAACATTTTATTCACTATTTTTGTGTCCATATCCTAACTTAACATTTTTTCAAATATTCTATCTTATAAAAATCAGAAAATGCTACAACATGGCTCCAACTGGGGACTGCTTTCTCCCGTAGAATGCAGAGAACCTGCAGATCCATGTGCCTTCTCCTCGGGCTATGGACTCCTTGCTGTAAGAAAATCACACTGATATCTTGAAAGGTAAAAGAAAGCCAGAGTATTTAAAATGAAAACTATTTCAACTTCTTAGTACTGAATGTAATGTTTGAGAAACCTTCCATTTACAGGATAAGTGGAATATATCCTCTCAAGATTTTGTAGCATAAAACTGTTGTTACCCTTCACTTTGGCAATTGGTAAGGGTCCAAACCATAGATTGTCAAATTTTCCATGCTTTCCTTTCTCTTCTTTCCTGGCATCCCATCTTAGAACTAGATCACCCTCCTTAGAGTCTCTTTCCTTGGCTCTTCTGTCAAATAGGGTCTTCATCTTATTCTGATAGTTCATCAATTTGTATTAAACTTCATCTCTATTTTCATTAAGTTCAATAATCTGATGTATCCTTCTTGAAAAATAATCAGGTTCATCTATTGAATCTTGCAGGAATTTTAAAACTGGGAAGGCCAAATTAGTAGGGAAGATTGCATCTTTCCCATAGACTAACTGAAATGAAGATTTTCCAGTTGATCTCTTTGGAATAATTTTGGTTGCCCATACTGCAGAGTTCAAATGTGAATCCCTGCTCTTCTTATGATTAGCTAGAGTCTTTTTTATTACCTTTACCAGGATTTTGTTGGATGACTCTGAAAGGCCATTACCTTGAGGGTAGTATGGAGTTGAATGGTATAACAGAATCTGATATTTTTGGCAAAAGTCAAACACTTTAACACTAGAAAAATCTACTACATTATCAGTGGCAATTTGAGTTGGGCAACCAAATCTAGATAAGATATTTTACTCAATAAACTTAACTACTACTACATCAGTAGCATTTATGACTAGAATTGCTTCCACCCATTTAGTAGAGTAGTCTATTGCAGTGAGGATCCATCTATGTTGATTACTTGAAGTGGGGTGAATTTCTCCAATAAAATCTAATCCCCATTAACAAAAAGGTGTTGAAACTATTGATGGAATGAGTGGAAGAGCTACTAATTTTTGTTTACCAGCAAACATTTGACAAGGAACACAACCTCTAACCTTTGCCCCCTACTTGTAAGAACAATGTGGGACAATAAAGTCCTCCCCTTAGAATCTTGCCTGTTATTGCTCTCCAAGCATAATGTTCCCCATAAAATCGTGTGTGAAACTAATCAATGATTCCTTCAGTTTCTAATTCTGTTAAACATAATAACAAAATATTCATTGAATCTTTCCAGTATAAATTTTGATTTATAATGCAGTACTTAACTGATTTTAACTTAAGGGTTTTACACTAGGTTTTGGAGAAAGATGCTCGACACTCAAAATGGATCAAGAAATTTACAATATCTTGATAGAAGTTTGACAACAAGATTTTTTCATCAATGTGTATAGGATTGATTTGCTCTGAAGGTAGAGGTTCTTGTGGATTCTCCCCTTCTGCAAGGAGAGAAGGCTCTTTGTGTATTCCTCCCTTGTATTTCTAAAAAAGCATTAATTCCAAGTACTTTGCAGTTGGATTCAGCTAGAAGCTTGGCTAATCCCTAACCTTTTACTAACTTGGTAGTCTTGATAGTTAGATCAAACTCCAAAATTTGAGTGATCCATCTACCTCTTTTGCCATCAATGTCTGGTTGGGTTAGGACAATTTTCACAGCACTATTAGGGACATAAGTAGTAATAGCTGAATATAAGGCATAGGCTTGCTTCTCAGTGATGTCATACTTAAGATCAACATCTCTCATAACCTTGTTGAAAAAGGCTATGGGTTGGTCATGGGAATCTTCGTTTTTCTGTAATAGAATGGCAGTAAGGGTTGTTTCAAAGGTAAAAGAGAAAATACTAAATGGCTTAGTATAATCAGGGCTGGCTAAGGCATGAGCTTCAGAGATAGACTTTTTTATTTATTCAAATGCATTCCTAGAAGAGGGAGTCCATTTGATTTCATGGTTCTTTCGGTGCATGTCAGTTATATCTGTTAGAGTCGACCTGGTCAGTGCTTCGTCAAAGATCAAAAATCTTTCTGCATTTCATTTTTAGGAGTCCCGCTCCATTCACTCCAACTGCATTCCACTAGGGGCATGCCATAATCTGATGGAAAAGGTCATGTTATTCATTTCCCCTCATGTCTGGCACCTGCTGGCTCAGGTCTTTTTTCAAGATTCACTAAAGTCCATGACAGTCAATGTTCGATCCTTTAATGGACAAGAGTCATTTTCAATCATTATGTCTAGGGATTAGTAAATTTGGTCTTTAACCATGTCTAATAGAGCCATGTATACCAGAGGGAGGCCCTTACAAAGTTATGATTTTCAGAGATTTTCATCGTCATGTTGACATATTACAACTGTTCTTCAAAACTCTGTTTTGAAGAAAATTCAAACAGTGTGCATTTGTGATAATTTTCAAAAAGTTGCCAGTTGATTTCTTTAGGTGCAGTCATGGTTTCCTTGGCAAAATGCCATGTCATGCGACCCCTGCAAAAAGTGCTGAAAATTTCATAATTATAGCTAAAAATTCAAAGGGAAAAGTGAAATTCAGTGTTGCATTAAATCAGTGAAAAGTGTCAAAACATAACATTAGCAAAATGGGTTGTGAAGAGGCAAAAATTAAACCCATGACTTCAAAGCTTTTATATAGAAGTTTCCACAAGAAAACAAAGTCATTGTGAAAATCAAGGTCATAGAGAAACATCACAAAGTCATTAGGAGAGCAAAGCGCGTGTTTGGAGTGAGATTGGAGGCATTTTCCAGAGCGCGGTGCACACATAGAGGGGCGCGGCACACATAGAGGGGCGCAACACACATAGAGAGCACGGCGCGCATAGTGCCACCCCACAGTGTAAAGTTTATACGGGTGTTGCACACACACAGAGTGTGGCGCACTAGGTTTGTTGCACGGCGCGCACCCACAAAGGCCCGAAACTTGTTCCAAATTGCATCAAGTTGCCTTTGAAACCCCTCAAATCGACAACTAGGCTATAAATCTTGATGGCTCATGTACGTTTGTGAAGGTTATGGTGGTTCATGGCTATGTATAATTGCAACAAAAACTCTTAAAACCTACCAATAGAAAACATCAAATCCATGGTTGCTAGGGTTGCAAACTTATGGTATTGATGCCAAGGCTCCTCTTTCACCTCTCATTGTTCACTCCTTTCCATTGTTCCCTTCCCCCTATCACATTTTTCTCTATTTTTCCTACCATAAAACACTGCTAAACCCATATTCCCTATCTCTCCACTCATTGGTCAATGTAAACCCCAAAACCCTACCTTATAACATCCCCAAACCCTCCTACATATCCCTAAATAACATTTTCCCCATAACCCCTATTCCCATCATATTATTCCTCTCCTAACACTCCATCTGTGCACTATTCCCCTTGGTGGCAGATATCACAACCACACCTAGCTTCATACCACCATCAAAGGGTAGCCCAAGTACAGTACACACACAACAGTCATGGCATCTGAGAATTCATCGGAGTATGAGATGGAAACACAAAGTGATTCATACTCGGAAGAATAGGCTCCCCAAAGACATCACAAAGGTGGTAAACATGTTAGGGATGAGCCAACTACCCTCACAGAATTGCAGGCCTGCCCTCTTGCTATGTCATGTTTCCAGCATCTATCATGTTTTGAATTTTGTCAAAGGGTGGATAATGTTCGAGTTCATGATGAGTTGGCCCGTCTTTTTGTGCTTCACCTACATGGAGATCACTCTATCTTGGCCAAGGTCACCTTCACATTGACACCCGAAACTATCTCATTACCAACCGGCATACCAAATGTTGGAGAACAGTGGCACAAGAAACAGAAGGTGGATAGGCAGCATTATGGGCCTTACATTAAGGCCAGTTTCCTGAGGCAACTCCAAAGAGTCTTTCCATTTAGATATTTGAAATATGAATATGCTCCACTCATGAAGTTGATCATGAAGTACTTCAGCTATGAGGGGAGGTTCTCTCGTTTATATGCCTATCACATCAGGTTGCTCATGCACTTTACCAGGGTATAGATGATGAACCTCCCATTTTTCATTTGCAGGAACATAGAGAGGATGAACACCTTGATGTAGCACAAGACCCCTCAACAACAGCTTAACAGTGTTTATCAGTTTGCTCTTATCTGGATTTTGGTCGATCATCAGTTGGGATTGCAGGGCATTACTTTGGATGACTTCATCTCTCGTGACCTCTTCAACACTTCATAGGTATTATCGAAGGTTGAGCATGAGATAAGTGGTCCTTCTCATAGTATGAGCTTCATGAGACCACTACTATGCCATTGTTCATCACATATCAGAGAGGCAGTAGGCATTTGTTCGCAGTAACAAAGCGCGTGTTATCTCCACCCGGGGTGGAAGGGGCCTCATTTCCGACATCGACAACACAGGTACAGGACAAGGGCAAGAGGCCCATGCATGACGAAGGGTGAACAAGAGGCCAACTTCATCCTCATTCATGATGATGATGTAGATGAGGAGAGTGCCAAACTCAGGAGGACCATCCAAGAGCCGAAAACGAAGATCCAAGACTTGTCACTCAATTTGGAGAGGGCCAAAAGGATTATCAGGTATTTGGAGTAGAGGAACAAATATCGTGAAGACTAGCATGAGATCATGGAGCTACAAATCATCCATGAGAATCACCAAGCTCCCCAGCATAGGAGGACTGAGCTCACTCCATTAGAGCAATAAATTAACAATGACCATGAGTCTTGGTTCGATCACATCAACATCCACCTTCAGAGACTGCTAGAGAAGGCCGACAGGGACAAAACCATATTGAGGTAGATGGTTTATCACTACGGGGCATGGAACATGAGTTTAAAGGCTCGGATAAGGAGTTTGAGGGCAAACTTGAACAAAGCGACAAAGAGGCAAAAGAGGCAAAAAGAGAAAGATCAGCTTCAAATCTTGGCTGAAGCCTCTGTGGCCTAGCATAGCACCTCATAGAGGATCTCCAGCCTAAATTTCAAGAAATTTGGGAGAATTTTGGTCATGTGGCAAATTTTTGGTCACACCACAAGTTTTTTCTCGCTGTGCGCCGCACCACCGGTGCGGCGCTTAGGATTGGGGGCTCCAAATCACAAACGGCTTGCATTTTTGGATTCAACATGAAAAAGAACGACTACTGGTGCATGGACAAGAAATTTGGGCATGATTTGAATCTCCAGGGGATCAAAAACACTCAAAAAATGACCTCTCTTCCCCTATTTTGACATACAGGAGGCAGTCTCGGAAGAATGAAGTTTTGGAGGGAAAAATGAGCACCGAATTTAGGAATTCCACTTGGGTTGGAAAGTAGAGAGGCCAGGATTTCCAACAAGCACACTTGGGTACAATTTGGACTCCTACAGGTACCTCAAAACAACCTCCAAAGTGGCATGGCGTATATAGATTTGGGCGCGGTGCATATAGACAAAAAGGACAAATCACTTCCGCTTCACGACATTTCGATTCGCGACATTCTCCAATGTGGGACTGCTCATCTACACTTCGCTTTTTTCAGCACCTAAGGCAAAATTTAAAGTATTTTCACTAGAGGATGGCTTCTATCTAAGTGGCAAAGGAAGGCGAGCAGTCACCCAAGCCATTTGTCATTTTTGTAATGCTGCACTTGTAACTAATGCTTGGCTTTTCACTTCCACTATGTAATGATTCGAAAAACTCCCCAACTCTTGGTCGTTCTATTTCCTCATGGCATAGTCTATTTATTGTATGCAAACTATTTGCAAAGGTCTGGTTGGCTTGTAATTTCTAGGAGTTTCTGGGAGAGAAACTCAGTTCTTCATTGTATATTTTGACAGAGGATTAAGGAAAGGAAGTGGCTTTGCTTCATGAGATTCTTGTGGCTTGAGTGTAGCAAATGTGTTCTCTTTATGTTTCATATGTATTTCGTTATGTTTCACATTTCATTCATATTCGTTTCAGTGAAATTTTTTAAGTAAGATAAGGTAGAATTCATGTTTATTGCTCTGCCTGTGGGAAAATTTCATGTTCTGTTTCTTCTTCTATTGAAAAGGATTCATGTTGTTCATGCCCCTTTCACCCTCCTAAACAATCTTTCGATTTCGTATTATTTCAAATTAAATTGCTAGACTTTCCACCTGTCTTGCCTCACGAAGTAATCTGTGCCTTTGTATTAAATTCTCTGCTCATTGTTGTTCATTGGTCCCATACATCCCAGAAACTTAGTCATTTATAAAAATTTGCTTCTTGTATCCATATTTGTTTACTAGCCTAAAATCAATATTTCACTGTAAGTCATCTCAGACCATTTCATTTACTTATTCACTAAGCGTGACACGGAGAGACCCCTCTCCTGTTCTAGTAGGGCTAGCTACCAGACTGAGCGTGGTTTGTGGTTACCCTAAATTTTGCCTTCCTTCAGCCTAAGGCGGATTTAGGTGCTAAAATTATCTTTTACAATCTCTGCATAATTTTGAATAAACCTCCTTAGAAAATTGATCCTGCCTAGAAAAGCTTGAATCTCCTTCTTGTTTCTACGTAAGGCTAATGTTTCAATGGTAGATACTCATTTGGTGTCAATTAATACTCCTTCCTTTGAAATCATATGGCCCAATAGTTTTCCTTCTTTGATAGAAAACAAGGACTTCCTAGTGTTCAATGATATTCAAAATTTTCTACACTTGTCAAAAACCTTCATCAAGTGCTTTAGATGTTTCTGATCATATTTGGAAAAAATAGTTATTTCATCAAGATAAATAACCACAAATTTATTTACCTGACCCATAAAAGCTATGTCCATAGCTCTCTGAAATGTTTCTCCAACATTGGTTAAGCCAAATGGCATCCTAGCATACATGAATGTACCACAGGGTGTAGTAAAGGTTTTCTTCTCTCTATCTGTTGTATCAACATTCACTTGATCGTAACCTGAAAACCCATAAAGTATAGAAATTATTTGTGCTCCTGAAACCATTTGAAGTAACTAATCCATTTTGGGCAAAGTATAATTATCTTTTAATGATGCTTTATTCAAATTTCTAAAATCCACACAAAGCCTTATTTCTCCATTTTTCTTTCTAACAATAACTAGATTTGCAACCCGATTAGAGTATCTAAGAGAGAGGATGATATGAGAATATAGCATTTTCTCTATCTCCCTTTCTAAAATTGGTAGAAGGCTTGGATTTCTCTTTCTAAGTTTATGTTGATAAGGTTTTTCTTCTAGCTTCAAAGGAATCTTATATTGTATTAATCAAGTATCATAGGTCTTTAGATCAACATAAGTCGAAGTAGAAACATCCTAATAATTCTGTAGTAACTTAAGATATTGAGATTTCATCTTAGTGTCTAGGGATGGACATATTTTGATGTTTTTGATATCTTCGTCAGTTCCAATGTTAATCTCTTCTATGTCATCTTCTGAAGAAATGGACTAAGGGTTTCGAAGGACATCATTTTGATCAAACAATTTTTCTAAAGGAATAATTCCTTTCGGAATAAAATTGTTCAATAATTGAATAATGTCATGATTAGAAATTTTGGTTTTAAAATCTATAGCATCATTTCCATCTATATTTTCATTTATTTTAGTTTTATCTTCATCAATTTGTAGAAATGAAAAATCATCTATTACCTGCATAAATGATTTCAAATGTTCATCATCTTCGAATATTTGCAAATGTTTCAAATTATCTGGGATAGATGGCCTGTATTTGACTTGTATCTAATAGAGTACATTAGTATGATCAGGAATTTTAAAAGAGATAGCAGAGACAGCTAAGGCATCTGCATGAATATTCTGATCTCTGGGAATATGAATCAAATTAAAAGCATCAAAGAAGTTTTCAATTGAATCCCATACTTCATTTCGGTAGGGCCTAAGTCTAGGTTGCTTGGTCTGGCAAGAATTTCTTACTTGCTTAACAATAAGTTCTTAATTAGTAAAGACACTTAAGTTTTGAACTTTTAAGCTTTTGGATAATTGCAACCCTAAAAGGAAAGCTCCATATTCACCCACATTATTTGTAACTTCGAAGTCTAATTTACATTATTGGGTTATATTTTCTTTTTTAGGTGAAATTAAAACTACTCCAGCTCCTGCCCCATCTTTTGTGTAAGAACCATCAAAGAATAGTTTCCAAATATTAGTTTGGTTTGGTTTAGGACTTTCAACTACCTCTTCCATTTTGACTTGAGTTTTATGTTGGTTTAAAAACAACCAAAGTCTTGATCTATTGCATAAATTGGATGGTTCCTTGGATGGTCAGTCTTACAAACAGTATGCACAAACCTTAAATCTCTATATAATATTAATTGCTCTCCTCCATAAACAGGAATCGTAGCACATGACATATCCATCTATAGAGTTTTCCCTAATTTGGCATAGCAAGCCCTAGAAAGGATCATCCCAAATTTTGGAGGGATATATGTCACAACAATATCAAGTACTACACTTTTCACTGAAATCTGGGTAAGTGTAACCACTAGATCCTTGATCAATCCTAAACAGGGCCCCCTTTTAGAATCAAAGGTATACAGGTTATGGTAGGATTTAGTTATGTTGAGTTTCAAATGGTCCATGATAGATTTTGGCATAAGGTTGTGTGATTCTCATGAATTAAGCATACATTTACACAACATGGAATCATTTGTTTTAAGAGTTACATAGAAAGGAGGCACTCTCCCATTTATCATGTTTGAACTAGGGCCAAAAACTACTACTATTTTTTCACCTTGCAGACTTATGACATCACCTTCAGCATCAACCAAGGTATTTTGTATCCATTTTGTGACTTGGATTTTGTAACCATGGTTTTTAGAAAGTTTTGATAGTGGAATTGGGATCTTAACTCCCTCTAATTCTTTTTCAACATTAAATGTAGTCAAAATGTTTTTACCAGTTTGGGTAGTATCAATTGACTGATCTAAGGGCTGAATAGGAGTTGTTTGAGCTTCAACAGTTTTGGTACGTGGTTCAATTATTGGAGTTTCCTTCGTAGGACTTCCAAGACCAGGCCTAGACCTGATATCATATCTCTTGTTTAATTTTGCAATTAAAAATTCAGAGAAGGCATGATATTTAGAGACTTGTGGAGCTTCCTGATCTTCTTGAACCTGATTTTGTTGTGAGAGAGGAATGATGGTTATTTGATTGGAAGAAGAATCCATACTATTAACATCTTTAGTAATTGTCATAGTATTATCATCAGGTTGTTAGTCATATATCAATAGAGGAGTAGGAACATATTGATCATTGCTAGGTCTCTGAAGAATTTGTAGTGGTGGATTTATTTTATATTGACCTTGATTTTGATTTTGGGGTCTAGCAACTGTTTGTTCTATTGTCCTAGGTTGGGTCTCAATCTTTGAAATCCTATTTGATAGTTTTCTAAGAAGAGATGTTATTTCATATATTTTTGAGTCTTCTGATTTAGTCTTAGAGGAACTAAAGGCTTCTTGAACTGATTTGAGGTTTCTTTGGGCCTTTTCTTCCTTAAGTTTTAAAGAAGTTGAGGCTGCCCTATTTGCTTCTACTTCTATAGCGTTTGTTTCCATATCTTCAAGAGTTCTTGAAGTTCTTTCTCATAGCATAACAACAAATTGATCATCAAAATCTTTAGAAAGTCTAGACTTAGTTGCTGCTATAAGGGGCTTACAATCAGTAGGCATTTTGTGATAGAGTTTGTTGAATCTTTTGATAAAATTTGATACTGGTTCACCGAAGTTCCTTTTAAGCACTTCAAATTCTGTGAGGAAGTAAAGAGGATCATTTTTCACACCCCATTGACTTTTAAATATGGTTGTAAGATCTTCCCAGTTTCTAATGGAAGTTGTTGGTAACTGCCTAAACCAAATCCTCACATTTCCTTCAAGTGACTATACAAACAATCTCATATAAATGTTTTCTTGTTCAATATTCATGTTGTCTACAAAGTCTAGGAAAGCTTGAAGATGGTCCTCAACTTATGGACCATTTTCTCCATTGTACTTGGGAAGGTATTTTAAGTATGTAGTTGGGAATGCATCAAGGTTATTAGGTAAGACTAAGGCAGCATATCTAGCTTTTACAATATGTCAGAAAGCCGTGACAGTAGCTGGTGTATGAAGTGCTTGAGGTGTATGAGGTTGTCCAGGTGGAGTATGTGGTGTTTGTGTTGATGTAGAAGATGAAGAAGAAGTAGAGGAAGAAGATGGTGATTAGGGGTTGTTGAACTAGTTGGAGTTGAAGGAGGAGGAGAACTCCTGAAAGACTTCAAAGGAGTCTTAAGAACTAACTTTGGGACCTGTAAAGGAATACCTTCTTTTGTTTCAAAGAGGGGATTGGTATATATAGAGAAGGTCTCCTCAGATTGTTTAAAAAATGGAAGAAAATTGATAGGTGGTAGGGGATATAAAATTTGTGGGTTTATATTTTGGTAGGTTAATGCCCAACTCAGATTTAGTTTTAGGTGATCCTGGTGGTAGTGTGGGTATTTGATGAGATTCTAATGAATGAATAAGGTAGGCTAATTTAAAATTAGATCCTCTATTTAGAAGTTCAGCAACCCTAGGTGATAAATTGGAGTAATTAGGATCAGATGGGATATTAATGTAGGGGTTATATGATTCTAATTCTTTATACTATAGGACTACAGAGGAAGAAGAAGATGGTTGGTGTTCCCTTTTGGAACTAGCTTTTTTTAGAAGCCTTTTAGGATCTGACAGAGGACTAACTATGTCATCTTCTGAACGAGATTTGTTATGTTTAAAAGGTGCCAGCTTGGGAGTGTGGAGTCGCATAGGTGAATGATTTTAACCTTTCTAAACTTTTAATCACCTTTAAAGGAAAAGAAAGAATGAATATCGTTGTCCCAAGGGAAACATAAATGAAATTTGAATCCCCGGTAATGGCGCCAGTCTGATGTTGTACCTCTGAGATAGTAGTAGGCCAGCTACCAATGCCAGAGCATCTAAAATAATTGTTTTTTGGTTTTTGCTTTTAGTTTTGGAAGACCAATGAATTAAGACAAATGTAGAATTGAAATACTTAATCCTTTGGGCTATATTAATATCAAAGAAAAGGGATGCTATAAAGCTTTACACAGTGATATAGATGAAAAATAGTTTTAAGAGGAAGATAGAAAATAATATGATTATCACAATTTCCAGACTGTAAAATAGAACAATCGTAAGTAGGAAAACCTTCTAAAATATGTTCCAAAGGTTCAAGGTAGTATACTTAAGCTTACATAAGATGACGATGATTTATTGATTAGAGGGGATTAGCTAAACAGACAGTTCATTAATCCATTCTCCTAATAGATGGTCACTTCAAGCCTATAGGAATAAATTGAGCCATAATTATTCCTACCTAGATATCTCTATAAGTCATAAGCATATGAAGAAAGACCTAATGATTGATAGCTCGAAAAAATTATAGGATAACACAAACCGTCTAAAACCACATTCAGAATCCTCTGCTTTGTATTGAGGTTCTAGAAGGACTGAGTACATCATCTGTCTACAAAAGCTTCCTTCAAAGGTGCAACTAGGTTCAAATTAGAATGAACAGTCAAAAATTTACAAGCAATGAGTAATGAACCCTAATCTTCAAAACCATAACAACTTGAGAAGAGAGTTATTTATACAGTAATGAAACTAAGGAAATATCCTAAAACTAATTAAGATTTATTCTAGGAAAATAAAGATCTTCATACAAGAAGATAGGGGTAGCTATTGAACTGCTTCTTGTTGTCCCTTTTATTCAGGTTGTGTTGGCTTTGTTGTTTGATATTATGCCCCTTTAAGCTGCTTATTTGTTTGTATCCTTTATGCTGGTGAATTTCTTCATTTGATATTTTATCTAATACTCTTTTAACTCTGTAAATATCCTTTAACCTGTTGAGTAACCCTTACTGTGTTCCTTTTTACCTTTATTATGCATTTCAAGTTTTTACTATGTTTTTCAACAGTAAATCCCTTTACATTTGTCTTCAAACTATATGCAGCCTTTTTCTTTGTAAGCCTGGAATAGAAGCCTTTACTTGCAAAATGTAGAAATTCTTAAGAAAACCTAGATGACAGAGGAGGACATCAATGGATTTATTGAGCTCGAAAGGATATTGGAAGGAGTCCAGAGTGCATCAGAAAAAATGATGGTTTTATTTGGTTACAGAGGCTTATGGAGGGTTTACTATCAAAATAGGCGAAACAAAGGAAAAATAGTGATTTTCGCATTTAAACGGAGAAACAACCTTCATTTTGAAATATAGGGCAAAGTGGACAGTGGTCATTTTGTCATTGTGTGGGAGGTGGTTTTGGTTTTCTTCCCACTGCTTTATGAGGTGTGGACGGTTTTGGGAGGGGTCACCTAAAACAATGTGAGCTTGACACGTAGCAAAAGAAACTGTGGAATACCACTTTTTGGGAAGGTATTGCTCGTATAGAGAGCCAACCTGAAGTCACTGAGAATCGTTGAATTTAAATGCCTTAGATCAGAAAGTGATGAAGTGAAAGAGCAGCGTGGAGGGGCCCAATCAATTAATTATTGTAGAAATGGATTTATTATGGGTTAAAAATGAGATTAGTGGTTTAACTGGAAGTTTAGGCTATTTCTTCATTTAAATCATGAAAACCAATTTAACGAAGAAATCCTTCGCAAAAAATATATGTCTAACTTGAAATAATATGAATGTGGGCAGATAAATGGTATTGGGTTTGGGTTCATATTGCATATCACAATCATAGCTTAGTGGAGGAAGGCCCATCAAAAAGGAATGCAATAGGGGCCAGATGCGACGTGGAAATAAAACATGGTTAATATTACGATCGGGATTGGGTTCCCATTGCATATTAGAGATTGCAATGGCAGAGGGTATATGCTTTAATTGGGACTTGCGATAGGGACATATGTGAAATGGAAATGAATCATAATATATATTTCGTTGGGACTGGGCCCATCGCAATTGCATATCATAATGTGAGGAGAGCGTATTCATATGAAAGGTTTGTGATGCAATATTTTAATGAAATACATAGTTTTTTAATAAATCTTAAGGTTTTGGGTTATTTAAATAAAGGGAGTTAATATACGGGGAAAGGGACCTTTAGGGGTTTAATACTATAGGTTAGTGTTAATATGAAAATATGAGCGGTAAGGGAAAATATATATGAAAAGGGGAATATACTAAGTATAATGCTTTTTATGAGTTGTTTGGTTTTCATGTATGCATAATTACTTAGGTAAACATCTTTTTGTGCATTTTTTTGGGTAAAAAGGGATTTAGCATGGGGTTTTCACTTTTCCTAGGTAAAAAGGATTTTAACCTTAGGAAAAGGGGTTTTATGGAAAATGAATGAATATGAATGTATGAAGGTGGGAAGGGGAAATTAGTGAATATAGGGATGAATGGGGATGAGGGAACTTAATTAATTTATCTTGTAGACCTTAATTTGCTTTGTGTAATTACCTCATGGACATAGAAACATATAGTAAAACATGATAAATGTACATTTTTTCCAACCAATCATCATAATTATGCAACCTTTTTCTACTTACCCTTTGCTTATACTATCATTTTTTCTTCACTTAATGGGTGCATTTAAGCTAGCAAACCCTTTTCCTTTCTTTTTATTTTACAAAAGAAAACTATCTAATTCTAACATTATAACATCCAAGGGCTCAGATTAAACTGATGAGCACTTTATTATTCTCTACCTAACTACTGATCTACCAAGATTAAACAATTTGGCGAGATCTTTATTCTCTATGTATAACATCAAATTTGAAGCATGAAGCAGTCAATATTAAACTATTTGACTCTCATGGGTTGTGGCATTTATGACAAGCTGCACACAACCATTATTTTGCATAAGCAATAGTAGTGGAATTTACACTTGCTCATATTCAGAGTTTATTTGTTTTCTTTTCTTTCTAACCTAACATTTTCTTTTTGTCTTGATTTTTTAGGACATCTAACCTAACATTTTCTTTGATATGGACATCATCATCAAGATATTTCATTTTAAAACATTTTATTCACTATTGTTGTGTCCATATCATAACTCAACATTTTTTCAAATATTCTATCTTATCAAGATCAAAAAATGCTACAACAGTAGGGATCCATTATTAGTTTCTTAAAGGTGGTACACACCTATCTTTAGAAGTTTCTGCCAATTGTAGCTTTTGTCCTTGATCTCAGGCATGCGTGTCATAAATTCCAATTTGCTCAATTCTATGTAATGGATACCTCTAGGGATCACTTTTCCACTCGACCATCATGATCTATCATTCATGAGGAGATCAAGGAATCTTTGGTGTGATCATCATCGATTTTCCAGGTGAGTTTTAATTTTCTAGTATTTTGCTACTTTTTCTATCTCTTTCTGTTGTTTAGCTTGTGAGAGTGATGTTTCACTTGTTTCTTTGAAAGTTTACTTTCATTCTAACCTTTCTTTAGCTTGTAGAAGTATTTTTTTAAGTTTTAAATTAATTTTCCCAAGTTTTGCATGTGATACCCTATTTGCCCACCAAAAATCATTGTTGTGGAAACTCTCTTCACACGCTTCATTTTGCTTCATTTTAATCAATTATTTCACTTGTTTCACATACATGCAACAATACTGAGTTAGGTCTACACCCAAAATCAAATCATTCTTTAGATTTGCTTAATTTTCACACACCTCATGAGTAAATTTGGGCTCCATGTGCCCAGATCTCACAATTCAGTACATTGATTGCATATTCTAGTAGCTCAAGGCCTCTGCCATGGCTTATGGAATTTTGTAAATTTTGTCTTGGTCTAGCCCTAGTTACATACTGCTTGGTTCTAGGAGCCAACTTCCTAGCTTGGCCACTCATTACACAGTCTTTCCTAGGCCTTGGCCCATAACGAACTACATATTGCATAGTTCCAGTCATCAATCTTTGGCACTGACTGTTTGGACTATGTGGTGCACTGTTCTCACAGTCAGTCAATCACTATCATTAGTCAAAGTTACACAATCCCTATCCCATCAGATGCCCTGATTTTTGCTTAATTAGGCTGTAAAGTTAGATTTGTAAGATCTATGTTTTCTTGTCATGTGTGTCCTTTCTATCCCACAGGTACCACACTTGTGAATCACTTCTTTCTAGCAATAATTGTACGATGGAGAAAAGGAGAGCTACTTAAAAAGATGCCACTGAAAGGAGCATTGGGGAAGCAGTTGAGAAAGCACAAGTTTACTTGCCAATATATGTGGACACTTAACTGTTCATAGAAAATGAGTCAACACTAACATGGAAACAAGTCTAGTAGCAGTGACAGAAGGTAGAAATCTAGTACAATATAAGGAGTAGAGGAATTTTTTGACATAATAGACGGGGAACAAAGATCCAGAGTGAAATCATATTTAACATTCATGCAAGAAGCTTTGGCAGTAGAAGCATAGGACACAGACAATAGAATAGAGGAATAGATAAACGTAGATCTCACAAGAAGCGGAATTGAGATTGCAGAAAGCACAACAAGAACTGAAGGAAGAACAAAATCTAAGGAGGAAATAAAAGGAAGAGAATTAGAAACATGAAGAGGGACAAAGGCAAGGAGAAATGACAAAGGAAATAGTGCACATATAGGTCAAGCAGTTGGAACAACCAAAAGTAGAGGAGGAAATTCATCAAGGAATGGGTGATAGTGTCGAACACCAAGAAACATCCAATTGCCATTTCCCAAGCTAACTTCACATATCCAAGAGAAACAAGCTCAAATGTTTAGTACCTGATCACTAAGAATGAAAAACTAGTAAAGGACTTGCAAACTTCCATGAAAGAGCTAGAAAAAATTTCAGCATCAATGGAGAATGAAGTTTCCATAATAAGGGGGATGAGGAAATTGATACTCGCTAAAGTATCAATACTTTAGGATACCATGTAGAAGCTCTATAATGGATTTTTCATCATTAATAAAGAAGTTTTTTGTGTGCATGGCCTACAATAGTGAAGCAAAGCGTTTTTTCAAACTCTCAAGAACATACTTGCTGCCATAACCCATGTTCAAGAGTGGAAAATGTTGTACCAAGGGGCCACTATTGACTTAGTAAAGAAGATGAAGCTGCAAGAAGAGATGAAGAAAGAAAAGGTCTGAATTTTGATCCAAAACTACATGTAGCTCACCCAATTTACCAGTAACATACATGTCTCATATGTATGGTTGTACAGTAGTTTGGATGTCATGATGAGAAATCATAGGATCCCATCAATAAGTTCCCTCACGGATGCTAGAGCCAAGAACTAAGTCCATCTAGAGATCGATAAGTACGTAGAATAGGTAAGACAAGAGGCTAGTTGGAAAGACTTGGATCTCAACACACACAACATCGAGAAGTACATTGGTGGTCCTGTCAAGGTCAACACCATGATGCACATGCTTCAAAAGTAGTTGGATACATGTTCCAAGATCATATAACCAGATGCCATGGAGGAAAGAGTCTGCTATGAGAAGGACACCATCAATTATTTTAGGGACATCATCACCTAGTACTAATCTTGGCATCAATATGTGATCAAGAAGCACCAAGTGGAAATTATCGAGTTGGTCTTTCGCGAGACTTCGGAGTCATAGTGTTTTGTATTGTCAGGTTTTCTCTATCCTATTTTGTCTTACATCGGTACTTATGGAAATTGGAATTTATTAGTAAATATGTTGTAGGTGAAATTCGAAGTGTCAATAGTGGAATGTGAAAGGTCAACATGTTATGTAATGAGTTACTTATAAGGAAGTTGAAGAGTCATGATGGTATTCAAAGAGTCACAAAGCAGAATATCAAGGGTTACCCAACCCTTTGTTATAAATAGAACGTCATAACTCATAGAATAGGCTTTTGGGAGCCAAAATTTTAGCTAGGATTAGGCTTACAAAATACTTTTGAGTATTGTGACGAGTCTTGGCTTCTCCACAACTTAGAGCGAGTATAAATCTTTAGAGGAGTAATTGTTCTTGATTGTAATGTTCCACTATTAGGGCTAGTGGTCGTCAATCGTGTATGTATGGATGGAAATTCCACTTATAATAATAATATCATAGGAAATAAAATTTCATGCATATGTTGTTATTGTAGTTGGATTATTCTAGTTCCTTTAGCAATCTGTGTTGTTTAACTTACACATTTGCGTATGAACTACTTTGTATGCAATTGTACGAATCCTATTGAATGTGTGTTGTTGGGTTATCCTGTCACTTTAATTTGTGGACTATTCTACATTTTATCTTGTGATGTCATTTTACTCATGTGTCCCTTTCAAGTTGTGTACTATTATAGGCTTGGTGCACTTCCTTTTCCCCTCCATGTGTTAGAACCTCCATGCTTCACACTTGACTCTCTACAGGGTCACACACTTGCTCTCACCCAAAGTTATCTTACTAACCTCTATGTGCTAGCATGGTCAAGGCATTACACTACAACCCACTATTGGGACTCTGTTATACAACTATCTCACAAAATACAAGAAAATATAGATCAACAACTTCAAAATCAACATCTTCGAGGGGGAAACCCCCTTTACACTACACAAATCAATAATTCTTGGATGATACAAATGACAAGAGCTCCTTTCTATATATAGGAGGAGTATAAGTGATCCCAATATAATTAGAGCTTTCATAACAATAATATTGTAGGGGAAGAACAATTACAATAATGGGCTTCTATGGGGAACAATAATAACAACATGGGGACTACATGGGCACAAAAATACAATAAATTGGTTTCACTAATAACAATAAGGGGCTACAATGGTAGTATAGGGACCTAACATGCCCCTTTCCTTCAAAAAAGTGTTGTCCTCGATGCTTGAGTAGTTCTGGATGCTTCTGTATAAAATTTTCATTCTCCTATGTGTAAACTTCAGCTGTTAAGTTCTTCCACTTTATGAGATATTCTGAAATTGATCAATTTCATAGTAATTAGGTTCTTATTTCCATGACTTCTTCAAATTCCAGTATGATTTTTCCTTCCTCGTTAAGTTTTGGAAATATTGTTTGAACTGGGAGCTTGTCACCTATAACCTCCTTTAGACATGAAACATAGAAAACTAGGTGCACTCAGGAAGATGCAGGGACCTCCAATTTATATTCCATAGTACCAATATTTTGCAACACCTTATAAGGACCATAGTACTTTGGTTATAATGTATTATCCTTCTTAGCTTGTATGAGGAACATTTGTTTATATGGTTGCAGTACTAAAAATACCTAGTTGCCTACATCAAAACTTTTTTCACTGTGATGTTTACATGCCTATTGTCTCATTCGATTTTGTGCCATAGAGTGGTTATCCTTTAAAAGTTGGAGAACTTTGTTTTGATGCTAAATGTGATCTTCCACTACTTGAACCTTAGAATTTTCTCTTAAACATGATGTGATGGATGGTGGATGATATCCATAAAATGCCATAAATGGGGTGATTTTTTCTACTGTATGGAAGGAACTGTTATACCACCATTCAGCTAGAGGTAACTACTTGACCCATTATGTTTGTTTATCAGATACAAAGCAACAAACATATCCTTCCAAACATTTTTTAACTATCTCTGTTTTTCCATTAGATTGAGAATGATAATATGAGCTATGAGCTAATTAAGTACCGATACAAGAAAATAATTATGTCCAAAATTTTCCAGTGAAAATGGGATCTTTGTCGCTTACAATAATCTTTGCGTTTCCATGTAGCTTCTGAATTGTTCCCATAAATATAGTAGCAACTATACTAGCTTTAGAAGGATGAGATAATGCACAAAAATGTACATACTTGGTAAGTATATCAACTACCACCATGATGACACTCTTTCCTTCTGACTTGGGTAAAACTGTAATAAAATCCATTTAAACCTCCTCCCAACATTGACATGGAATGGCTAAAGGTTGTAACAAACCTGGGGTCCTAATTGTTTGCACTTTATTTTGCTGGAAAACCAAACATGCTGCCACAAAATTTTGAACATGAGATTTAAAGCCTTCCCAAAAAAATTCCTTCTTGACCCTGTGGTAAGTTTTAAAAAATCCCAAGTGCCCTCCTAAGGGAGAGGAGTGCAACTCTAAAAGAATGTTTTGTTTGAGTTGGGAATTATTACAAATATATAAGTGATCTTTGTACCATAATGAATCATTTTTCCAGCTAAACCTTTGATAGATATTGTGATATTACGACAACTTTTGAATGAGCATCCGCACTTCTTCATCATTCTTCCATTCATCTTGTGCTTTTATTATCCAATCTAGTTGGATAATATAAATGGCCCAAATAAATCCATCCATGTTTGCATCCTTTCTTGAGAGGCATCTACAACAACATTTTTCTTCCCTTTTTTGTGGATGATTTCAAAATCCCTGCCCAACATCTTTGTGACCCATTTTTTCTGATTTTATGAAGATAATATTTGTTCAAAAATGTATTTAAGACAATCATGATCTGATTTTGCCTAGAAGTGTCTTCCCATTAGGAAAGGTCTCCATTGCTTTAGTGCATGTAGTATTGCCAACATTTCCTTCTCATAAATAGGTTTGTGTAAATACTTTCCTTTGATTGGATGACTTTCAAAAGAAATGGGTCTTGCTTCTTGCATTAAAACAACACCAGTTCCATTTCTTAAGGCTTCACATTCCATAATAAAGGGTTTTGTGAATTCTAGAATAGCTAAGATCGGTGCTTGGCACATTGCCTTTTTAAGATGTTCAAAGGTCTTCACCTCTGTTAGATTCCAAGAAAATGCATCTTTCTTCAATAATGATGTTAGAGGTGTCGTTATTCTCCCATAATTATCGATAAAATTGCAATAATACCATGTCGACCTGAGAAATCCTCAAAGATGATTTATGGTTGTGGGGATTTTCCATTCCTTAATTACTTGAATTTTGTTACAGTCTACCTTACCACACTCACGAGATACAATATGACCCAAATATTCCACCTCTTGTAATCCAAAGAAACATTTGGAAGTTTTTGCATATAATTGTTTTTCCTCCAATAGTTTGAGCACCCTATCAACATATTGAACATGATCCTTCCAAGAATTGCTATAGATTAGTATATCATCAAAAAATACTAACAAAACATTTCTAAGGAAGGGTTTGAAAATGGAATTTATCAAGACTAGACATGTTGAATGCACATTAGTAAGGCCAAAAGACATGATGAAAAATTCATAATTACCCTCATGAGTTCCAAATGTTGTTTTTGGAATGTCTTTGTTCTTCATTGTAACTTAATGATATCTTGAATGAATATCCAACTTGGTGAAGGAAATTTCTCCATGTAATTCATCCAATAATTCATCAATAACAGGAATAGGAAATTTATCCTTAATAGTGATCTTGTTGAGCTCCTTATAATATGGACACATGTTCCATGATCCATCCTTCTTGTGCACCAATACTACTGTAGTAGAGAAATAACTTTTACTAGGTTGAATTATGCCATCCTCTAGATTTTTTGCAACCATACATTCAATGTCACTCTTTTGAGCATACAAATATCTGTAAGGCTTGATGTTCGGAGGAACAGTTATTGGAATCAAGTAAATCACATGATCTTCATCATGAGTAGGTGGGATGCCTTTGGGTGTCTCAAACACCTTAGGATGATTGTCCAAGACATTTTGGAGATCTGGAGAAATAGATGATTTTGATGTTTGAACCCCTAGTGAGCATAATTGTGAAATTACGCCTCGTTGTTCTTTCTTCAGAAGGTTTGTCACGCCATTAGAGCTAATTATATTTCTTGGTTACCTTTCAATACCCATTAATTCAGCTTCCTTTCCTTCCCAAAAATAATTCTTGAAAAATTCTCGAAAATTGAAAGCTATCATCCCCAAAGATTCTAACCATTAGACTCCTAGTACAACATCAGCACCACCCATGGGAATGGAAATCATTCAACTATTCAAGATATATTCCCCCATGGTTGGCTTGATATTATGACACTTTCTAGAGAAATTTATAGTTCCTCCATTCAAAACCATTACTTGACACTCTAGTGCTAGATATAGGAAGCAATTTAATTCCTTGGCTATCTTACAATGAATAAAATTATGGATACTACCTGAATCAACCAACACTAATACCTTTCTCTTATTGATATATCCTTCTATCTGAGAGTTTTAGGAGTTGTAATTCCTACCAATGCATTACAAGACATGGTCAGATTCATCTATTGTTTCTCTAAGGTTGGTTCCTACTATATATCCTCATATTTTGATATTTTTTGTTCCTTTTCTTCTTCTTCTTCACAATCAATGTGTAATAACTTCTTCTCAGCAAACTTATGACATCTAATGTATTTCTTATCACAACTATAAAAAAATCCCTTTTTCTCTTTTTTCCTCCAATTGTTATGGTGTCAACCTTGTAGGTTTTGGAAGACTAGGAGCAACAACACTTCCATCTTTATAGTTGTGAGTGGTAGACTTCCTTGTTGCCATAATTTTTCGTTCAACTTTTCCCCCCACCCTGAATGACTTCTCCAATGAATCAGGTTTCGAAAGGAAAGCCTCATGTTAGATGTTATATTTTAAAGTCCATATGAAGAAATTAATCCTATACCCCTCTAGAATATCAATTACCATAATATTCAATTTTTTGAAGTCTTCAATGTGATCGGCCATTGACCCTTTTGTTTGAGATTTATCAATTGGCTAAGGAAGGTGTTGCTCTTTGTATTTGCATAATGGGCTATCATTTCCTTCGTAAAAATTGATCAGGTGACAATTTGTTTACGAGAACAAATCCATTTATACCATACAAAATGATTGTGTTCTAAATATGCAATGGGTACCTTTTGTGAGGGTTTCACATCATGTAGATCAAAATATTTCTCAATCTATAGTATCCAAGTTACCGGATCCTTTCCATCAAACTTCCGCATATCTATCTTTGGAATGTGGTGGTTCTTAAACCCCATGTTGGATTATTTAAAATCCAAATTCTGTTTTTTGTCTTCATCATGATTTTCATGGATTTCCTTGTCACCACTAGGATGCTTTTCTTATAGAAACATTGACATGCCTTCCTTCAACTCCCCTATCTTGGCATTCATCATTGCTTCCATGTTTACTTTTAAACCATTATTCAAAACTGCCACATACCTTTTTATCCCTTCTATCTTAGCTTCCATTCCATTCTTCAAACCATCCATCTTAGCTTCTGTTACTTTCTGTGAGAGCGAAATTTGTTGCACTTGGCCACGTTATTTTGATATATCATGTTGCATTTCTTCCTCTTCTTCATGCATCATAATAGAGATTTCAATTCGCTTACTATGTCTTTCCATTTTATTTATTTGGGTCATAAATTAATGATATTTATGATTCCCTATTCCCTCTGAATCACTTCAAACTAAATTTTCAAATAAAATTTAAGAAAATTTTAAAAAATAGAGACCTTTTGCTTCCCTTGTAGGAGCATGATATTGAATTTGTTCTAGCTCTGTAATTTTGGATCTCGAAGGTTTGAAATTTCATCATATTGTAGCCCTTTGAGTCCTATTTCTAACCCCTTATGCTTGATCAAGATTGGATTCTCCAAGAAATAGTCATACCCAATCTCCCATGATGGCCTGATTATAGACTAGTTCAGTAGAGCGAACTTGTACAAAGTGCCACATGTCATTGTTTCAACCTTCAGCCTTAAAACTAATATCCAATAAACTAAAATCCATCCTATTTTTGAAACCTCTTACAAAATCTGAATCTGATGCTCAGAGCGAAATGTATGACAATTTTCCCAAGGTCACTTGTTTGAGATGGAATTCGGGAGTGTGAAAAAACCCTAAATTTCATAGATCATATCTACGAAGATATAGCGAGGCAAGATCTGAAATATCATCACGAGGTTTACCGCAATTTTGGCTCAAACAGGTTTCAATTTCATCTTCTGAGATGGTGTAAATAATAAATTATAGTGAAAATACCACAATGGCCTATTGGAAGCAGTGAAACCCTAGAATCCAAAGCTCTGATTTCAAATGTTATGCAACTAGCTCACAAAATAGAGGAAAAGATAGATCAATGACTTCAAAATTAGACTCTTCAAGGGGGAAACCTCATTTACATTACACAAATGAATAATTATTAGATGATACAAATGACACGAACTCCTTTCTATATATAGGAGTCTAAGGGTTCCCAATGTTATTAGAGCCTACATGTTAAAATTGGAAACTAGGGCCGAACTCCATGTGGGTCACCTTATTCATGGCTAATACTATTTTTCCTAGATTCCTCTCATCGATAGGTGTAGGATTGATCTAAAGATCGTCCGATTCTGATAAGTATTTATGGAGACATGAATTTATTTTGATTATGGAATAATTATCAAGCCGACCAGCAGCTCATGTAGGCTCAAAAACCCTATAGATGCATTTGTTCATCATCAACATTTTGTATATAAATATAGGCAATATTTTCCTCATATGGACACACACTCTCATCACATCTCTCTCTCTCTTGTGCAGAAAAGAGGCTCTTCTCCTACTACGCAGAAAGGGACTCTTCTCTCACACATGTGGAAGGAAGGATGCAGAATTTAGGGCTGCAACTACAGATCAGAAGTTTGACTAACGTTGACCATCAGACTCTCTCTCAGAACTGCATTGTAGGTGGAACTAACTCACCTTAGAAGGCCACATTTTTTGGTGAAGGAATCAAGCCGATCTGACGGTCAGTTTGCAAGATATTGTCTGCCCTGGTTTAGGGCTGATCTAGGGTTTGTTGCTGTTAATGTAAATCAGATTTATGTACTATTTCTCTCTGCTGAATTATTGAAGATAAAAGAAGATTTGATCAAAGGGTTTCCTGACATTGGGATTTGTTCGTAGCTAGCTACCACACCTTGTGTCTCTTGTCTTGGCTTGTTTTCTGTCAATCGTTTAATGTTCTATCTGCACTTTACTCAATGTACATGTGATTGCTAATCTGTGGATAATAATAAGAAAAATAAGTAAACTACTCTAAGCATAGAACATACCATAATTTAACATGGGATCAAAGCTGAAGTGAAGACAAAGCCCGAGTAAGAATAAGAGCAATCACCGAAGAGAATATTGGCAAGGCTATCCTAAAAGAACTATGGGGTCCTCAACACTCTTCCCTACTAAAGACAAGATCCGTGAGAAGTATGACTACCATGGATGGAAGATGTCTCTTGATCTATCCTTATAAGAGCAATGAGTGTTGGACCATGTGAGAGGCAATATTGTTGAGCCTCCATCAAATGCACCCGCTACTGCCAGGAACAAATGGAAAGCAGGTAAAGCCAAAACAAAGAAGATCATTTGGGACTCTATCAACAAGTGCTTGGTGGCCTACATCTCTGACCTGAACACCTCCAAGGAAATCTATGATAGACTGGTGAGTTTATTTAAAGTTAATGATACAAATCAAGTTTTGTTTCTTAGAAATAAGCTAAAGGAAAGAAGGGCGAAGATAAGAGCATGAAAGCATATTCCTTAAGAATCACCGATATCAAGAATGATCTCATATCTATTGGAGAAATTATGAGTGATAGGGAAATGGCACTCTCATCCCTTGGAGGATTACAATTCAAATGGTATGTGTTCAGGACTACTCTTCTCAACAATAACGTAATTCCTAGTTTTGAGGAATTAATGGCCAGATGCATTCAAGAAGAGACAAGGATATAAGAGCAAGAAATTCCGATGCCTAAAGGTCTTCCTGATACCTTTTCTTCTCATGCTAAGAAAAGAAATAATTCCAGGACTAAATGAAAAGGAAAGGCTAGACCTAAGGGTGGAAGAAAGGGACGATGTTACGTTTGTGATAAAGCGGGTCACTATGCAAGGGAATGCCCTGATAGAAGGAACTCTCATCAGGACGATGATCAAAATCCCTCTCATGGCAATCAAAGGAATGGAAAATATAATATCAAAGGTAAAATGAGTGTCAGAAATCAAGGAAGAGGACAACCATTCAAGAAGGCTAGAAATTCTAGGCATCAATCTAACATTGTTGATAATAAACAAGGTGAATATTATCTAACAACTGCTCTATCTATCTCTGCTCCTGTAGACTCACTGGGAAATTGGCTTATTGATAGTGGTGCCTCAAGGTACTTCACTAGTTGCAAAGAAGTTCTCCATAATATGATAGAGAAAGAAACTAACCTGGAAATTGTCCTTGGAGATAATATGAAATATCCAGTGAAAGGTGTAGGCAATGTGTCTCTTAAATTGAATCAAGGTAATACGATCCACTTACAGGATGTATTATATGGACCTGACCTCAAAAATAACCTGGTGTCCATCTCAGCAATGGAAGACAAAGGCTACAAGGTGACCTTCAGCGATGGCAAGGTACGTGTGTGGAAAAAAAATATTAAAGATGCCTTCACTCTTGGGTTTCAAGTTGATTCATTATATCTGGTTGAAGGAAGTCCACTAGGTGTCATGTCTTGTGACAAATCTCAAGCCTTGATCAAGAATCAAACCGAAAATAATATCAAGATCATAAGGAGTGATAAGGGGACTAAATATGAATCTAACGAGTTTCATGACTTTTGTAAAAGGGTTGACATTAAGAGGGAGGCTACTACACCATATACTCATGAATAGAATGGTGTGGTGGAAAGGAAGAATAGTACGATTGTGGAAGTTGTCTATGCAATGCTCCATGATCAAAGACTTCCAAAGTTTCTACAAGAAAAATCTTCAAACACCGCCGTATATGTACAAAACTGATGCCCTCATCAAGCATCGGGTTGCAAGACTCCTGAAGAAATGTTCACCAGTAAGAAACCTAACGTATATCATTTTAGAATTTTTGGAAGCCCTGTATATTTCATGTCCCAAAAGATAAAAGGAATAAATTGGGTGCATCTAGAAAGAAAAGAATCTTCATGGGATATGGTGAAAATACAAAGGGCTATAGAATCTATGTAGCCAGTCAAAGGGAATTCGTGATTATTCATGATGTCACCTTTCACAAAGACATGGCTCTCAGCAAGGTGAACAATCTTCCTACTATGAGGAGCTCTCAAGAAGCTGACACCAGTGAACCAAAAGAAAAATATGATATAAAAATGCCTATTGTGGATGAACCCATGGATCCTATTGATCCACCTAAACCTTCCTCTTCTAGGAAAACTCCCTCTTGGCTTAGGGGGCTACTCGATGATGCTGAAGGACACACTGAACCCCAAGGAACCTTTCGTGAAAGTAAGAAACCTAACAGGTATCATGGATACCTGACCATCATGAGCACGATCATACAAAATGAGCCTTCATCATTCTGAGATGCTGTCAAGCATTACGTATGGAAGGATGTTATGACCAAAGAATATGAGTCTACTATGAAGAATGATGTCTAGGAAGTAGTTCCCAGACCCCAGGACAAGGCAACTGTCACTTCTAGATATCTTTACCAGATAAAGCATGCAACAGATGGAAGTACAGAAAATTACAGGGCTCATTTTGTTGCTCGTGGCTTCCCAAAAGGAAGGTATGGACTATAAAGAGATATCGTCACTTGTTGCCAGATATACCACCATTCTCTCAATCATAGCCCTTGCAACTTCACAAGGATGGAGCCTACATTAGATGGATGTCAAGACCGCATTCTGCATGGTTCAATTAAAGAAGAGTTCTATGTGGAGCAACACGAAGGATTTGAGACTTATGATCGAAAATCTCATGTATGTAGGTTGAAGAAGGCTCTCTATGGGGTAAAGAAAGCACCTCGAGTATGGTATGAGAGGATCGATAGCTACTTCATGAAGCTAGTATTCACTAGGAGTGAAGCTAATCCTAACCTTTACTTTAAGGTTGAAGATGACAAACCTCTCATACTGGTGTTGCATGTGGATGAACACTTTCTAACATGTGCAGACCCTCTCATTCACAAATGTAAGAGGGAGTTGGCCTCTGAATTTGAAATGAAGGACCTAGCACTGGTGCACCATTTCCTAGGACTTGAAGTCTACCAGAAGCCAAAGGAAATTTTCCTATCTCAAGGAAAATATGTGGTGAAGATATTGGAAAGATTCGGTATGGTGGACTGCAAGCCTATAACTACCCTGATAGAGCTTGACTTTAGGAAGTTAAGTGGTAGCACTGCTAAACCTGTTTTATGAAATGCCACTGAGCATCATCAACGCGTTAGAGCATTAATGTTCTTAGTGAACTCTCGTCCAGATATATGCTTCACAGTCAACACTTTGAGTCAAAATATGGTTTAACCTCACCACATAGATTGGATTGGTGCCAAGAATCTGTTGAGATATCTTCCTGGCAAAATTACTTATGGGTTAAGATACATTGTTGGAGATATGAGACTACTTACATACACTAATGTTAACTGGGCAGGCAGTGTGGTGGATCATAAAAGCACTTCAGGGTGCTGTTTCTCCTTGGGATCTGCTTCAATATCCTGGATGAGCAAGAAACAGAAGTCGGTGGCTTTAATCACTGCCGAGGCAGAGTATATGGCTACTATCATGGCCACCTATGAGGCAGTTTGGTTACGAATGCTCTTCAATGAGATGTTCGGATTTACATTGGATACCACTTTGATCCTATGTGATAACCAGAGTGGGATTCATTTATCAGAGGATACTGTATTTCATGATCACTCCAAGCATATCGATATCAGGTACCACTATATTCGAGATATGGTGCAGCGGGGAGCTATAAGGCTCCAAAATATTGGTACATATGAATAGGTCACTGACATTCTAACAAAGCCCCTAGGAAAGGTCAAATTTTTGACTTTCTGAGAATGACTTGGTTTCGTTCAAAAACCCTCTGATGAGGGTCCTATATGATGTATGGAGCTCCTGGAGCTCTAGGGGGCGCGGGGTACATCTTAGAGTGACATATGACCACAGGGTGAGTCACCATTCCCTGGTGGTGTACATGTACAGGATAAAAGAATCAAAACTTTCCCTGTGACACACTGTGGTGACTATGTACCAGGATGATTAGTTCTCTTGTGAGGTTTGGATGATGTGTTCTCCATGACGATTGTGTAGCAAGATGATTAGTTCTCATGTGAGGTCTGGATGATGTGTTCTCCATGATGATTATGTAGTAGGATGATTAGTTCTCCTATGAGGTCTAGATGATGTGTTCTCCATGAAGATTGGGTAGTAAGATGATTAGTTCTCCTATGAGGCCTGGATGATGTGTTATCCATGGTGATTGTACAACAGGATGATTCACTCTCCTATGGGCCAGGATGTTTAGTTTTTTGTGGCATCCACTGGATAGGATGATTCGCTCTCCTATGGACAGGATGATTATTTTGCCTGTTGAGGCATCCTACCCATGTAGTCTAGGACTCATGGGAAGTACATCTCATCTGATTAATGAGAAGGGAAATGAGGATACGGACCATAGTAGTACCGATGGATGCATCGCTATATCTACCATACTCCCTATGCTAGGATGACCTTCATTGATTTAGGATCAATGATATTGGTCTGGGACCAGTGGTAGGAGTTGTATCCATTAAATACTGACTTCGGGTCAGTTGAGGACTGGTCTAGGACTAATGGTACACACTGTGAGACTGACTTTGAGTTAGTGGAGGATGGTATGATACATCCTCGATCACTTCTTCTTCTTCATAATTCAAGTAGAGCAGAACAGAGCAGACTAGACAAGATCGACATAAGGCAGAACAGAGTAGAGAAGAGCAGATCAGCACAAGGTAGAACAAAGCAGAGCAGAGCATATCAGCATAAGGCAGAACAGAGAAGATCAGAGCAAGGGTCAAGCTGACAAGGCAGTGCATTTGATGGATGAATAGTAGCGACAAACAGACGAATTGTTGATGAAATTCTCCCTAGCTGGGAGGGAGTGTTAAAATTTTCAACTAGGGCCAAACTCCATGCGGGTCACCTTATTCATGGCTGATAATATTTTTCCTAGATTCCTCTTGTCGAGATGTGTAGGATTAATTGAAAGATCATCCGATTTCAATAAGTATTTATGGAGATATAAATTTATTTTGATTATGGAATAATTACCAAGTTGACCAATAACTCATGTAGGCTTAGAAGCCCAACAAATGCATCTATTAATCATCAACATTTTGTATGTAAATATAGGAGGTGTTTTCCTCATTTGGACACACACTCTTATCACATATCTCTCTCTCTCATGCGCAGAAAATAGGCTCTTATCCTACTGCACAAATAGGGACTCTTCTCTCACACGTGTGGAAGGAAGGATGCAGAATTTATGGCTACAACTGTAGATCAAAAATTTGACTAGTGTTGACCATCAGACTCTCTCTCAGAACTACGTTGTAGGTGGAATTGACTCTCCTCAAAATGCTACATTTTTCGGTGAAGGAATCAACCCGGTCCAACGGTCGGTTTGCAAGATATTATCTACCCTAATTTAGGGTTGATCTATGGTTTGCTGCTACTAATATAAATCAGATTTATGTACTATTTCCCTCTGCTGAATTATTGATGATAAAAGAAGATTTGATCAAAGGGTTTCCCCAAATTGGGGTTTGTCGCTAGCTAGCCGCCACATCTTGTGTCTCTTGTCATGGCCTGTTTTCTGTCGATCGTTTAATGTTTTATCTGCACTTTACTTAATGTACATGTGATTGCTAATAATTTAACACTACATAACAATAATATTGTAGGGGTGCAACAATAAATATAGTGGGCTTCTATGGGGCACAATGGTAACAAAATGGGGACTACATGTGCACAATAATACAATAACGAGATACACTAGTAGTATAGGGACCTAACAAACTCCTACTCCAAATGGTTTGAGATCTAGTTGGGACTTCTTGTCGAGGAGATCCCATGAATATTGGTAGGTCTAGCACCCTCAAAATAAATATATAGGTAGATAGATTGGACCTATTATAATTGGTAAAATCCCTTAGTATTTTGAGGATGAAAATCAAAATTGATACGGCTAATAATGATATTCTATCATAATCATACAATGAACAAAATTAGTTGAAAACTCAACTACTAAAAAGTTTATATGCATTATGGAAGAAAATAAAAAATGGATAATATTTGAGGTGTGAAGAAGAAATTATATCCCATGTAAAGGAGTCTAGCCATAGAAAGTATAGGCGGCCAATAAGTGTTATCAAAAGTCAAAGGAATCATTATTTACAAAGTCACTGAGTGAAGAATTCAAATGCATATGAAGAATCAAAGAGCATCCCAGGATAATCCCATATAGATAATAAAGGGTAAAATAATAATTAGAAAATGTTCAAGCAACGATTATGAATATTAGAACACCAATTATTATGGTGAAAATAGAATGGTATAGGATGTTGGAGTTTTTTTATGGATAAGAAAGTGTTTTCAGTTTCATAGTCACTCATCTAATCTAGAAGCTAAAATTTCAATATAAAATAAAAAAGGAAGGGTTTGAATGTGCGAGGATCAACTAAACAAAGTTAAGAACTAAAATGAAAACAATATTTCTTAGAATTAGTTTAAAATATATTTTTATCACCAATATCATTCTAAGTAATAAAATGAAATTAATTTTCAAGAGTTCATTAATATCTAGTTAGGAAATATTGCCATGGAGGAATATAAGGAAAGGTTTTCAAAGTTTTTGAGATATGTGGGAATTACTAAGGAAGAAAAGTTGAAGATACAATTTCCTTATGTAAACTACCTTAATGTTCCAATGAAAATTTCCAATATAACTAACCTAAGGCTCTATAATATATCATAAGTAAAGAAACATGCCTATATGATTAGAACCATTCTAAGAAAGTTTTCAGAAGTCTTGGAAAGATAAGAAGAAGGAAAAATTGGACTAGAAATATTATGGGTAATAATGAATGAAATGAAGTATACAAAGGAAATTTAACACATATACAAGCATATAGTAGAGCATAATAATATAGATAAAACCTAACTTCTATTGATAAATAAAGTAATATAATTTTGTTGAACACAAATTGGCTGGAATGGTGGTAGCTATATCTGTAGCGAGAGAAATGATGGAGACACTAATTTGGAAAACACTATTACAAGAGTATTAAATAATTTCCATTTAACATAAATCAAAAACCCTAGTGATTCAAAATTCTAACCCTAAAATATGAAGATGCAAAAGATTTGTGGGCCCTGAGAGGCTTAATTGGTACATCACTTTCTCAGGGATACAAAGTTCGTATAGAATTTTCATTTAGAGTTTGTCGTATCCCTTTGGAAATAAATATATGAGTATTACATTTTTTTCCATGGGAAAGGTATGCCATGGAAAACAATGGCCCCTTGAATCTGTAAAAAACATTGTTCAAGGCCTCAAAACAACCCTAGAAGTTTGGGACCGAAAAAACCATAGAAAAATTATCAAGAAGATAGAGAACTATTGAGGTAATGGAAGAGGTAGGTGGCCATAATTATCCAATTATATTTTTTCCCCTCCATTATAAATATATGGTTTTCATTTCATCAAAATATCGTATGAAATGGGGAAGCTTATATTGAATTTGGCTCCTAGTGAGCCACTTTCCTTAGCGAGGAAGTTTCCTTGCTTTAACTACCTGATAGAGTTTTATAATCTGATGGTGGGAATCCTTTGTCTTAGTTTTCATGATACAATCCATTATAGACTATTCAATGTGGTTAGGATTGAGTTATGTGGGGGTCAATTTCTTCGCTACCTCTAATGTGTCCAACATAGGTAGAAAAGATGTTTGAAGCAAGTACATAGTAAATATTGGGTGCAAGAGAAGGAAAGGGGGCATACTTAATTTAACAGAATTTCACCCATAGCTTTATTATTGTGTATGTCCCATATCGAAGTGGTATATCATTCCTATAGGGATTTATGAGGTGTTATTTCTATAAATTCAAGAACACCTTGTCACAAACCTAAAACTTGGGTGGAACTTGATGTTGGTCATGTCGCTATTGGTATTTGGAACTGGATTTCTACAGGATATCATGAAACTATTGTTGAAGGTTTTTTATCCATTCCATAAATTTCATTTCTCCATATGACTTAGCTTAAGCCTGAGATAACTCTCCCAGTGAGGCTATAATGTGAATCACTACATCAATTAGGGCCAATGGTTAGAACGCCAAACACAACTGAAAAGAATTGTGGAAAATAGAGCTATGGAGGGATATTTTATAGCTATGATGAACATATGGAATGCTTTCATCCCATGTATGTGGATGCTCAAATTTTTATATGTGCAATATATCTATAATCATGATATTGACCATTTCTACTTTTCCATATCTTTTGGGATGAAAGGCAGTCTTTATGGTTGTATTTGTATCCATTAGAGACCATAAGCTAAACAAAAACATACTAAGGTAATTGCTCTCCATGTCTAAAATAATGGTCTGAGGTAGCCAAAAATGAACCCAAACATGATCAAAGAAGAGTTTAGTAGTGGATTCGATTGTGATACTCTTATTTCATGATGTGTCGATGATCATCTCAGGGAATTGATCAACAACCATAAAAAAAATCATTTCCTTTCTTGGTTAAGGGTAAACCTAACATGTAATTCATGGATACTGACTCATAGGGCTTGTTTAGTGTAGGTAAGGTAGTGTACAAAACATCCTATCAAGGTTTGGCCAATAGAAATACCTCTAAACTCTAAAGTACTACTACTATATTATCCAAACTGAATTTCCCTACAACATGACTATAATTTACCTCCTAAATTAGCTTGGAATTCTTGTGTAAGGTCATTTTACTAAGTAAACTAACACATGTATTTTACTTGTCATTCCAGGTTTTTATAATTAGAAGCATGTCCAAAATATATGGATTTCGTGTGAAATCAATTTAGGAAGGCAAGACTATAAAGTTAAAGGAAACGCATATTACAAATATATCCTAAGTTTTAAAAGACTAAAAAGTTTTTGGTTCAAGATGCAGCAAGAAAGAGAGGAGGCTCCTAACTTAGGAGGTCTTTGTTTTCCTTCCACACATATGTACTCTAATAACATTACCGTCGCATCAAATAAAACTGGAATTTAAGAAATAGTTGGCTCTA
>APFE031287593.1:194501-206088 GCA_000404065.3 Pinus taeda | reverse complement strand
TTCTGTTCCGGATTATACAAGAAATGCAAAAAGGATGATTTTAGCTATGATTCATAACTTAATGGAAAGAGAATTTAACTTGAATTCTTGTTTTCCCTTTCATATGAAAATTTGATTTTAAACTAACATCATTCCAAAATCACATAAAAAGAATCACACATCTAAATAACTAAAGCATAAATCTGAAACAAGAAATACTGAAATTAAAATTATACTAATGTAATTAAAGCGTACTTAGCTTGGTATGGGGACCCTCCAACTTTTCCTTGTACACCTAACAAACTCTCAGGTATAGCTAATTTATAAAATTATCCATAGCATGAACAACAACTTAGAATAGTACAAAGCATTCTTGAAATTATCAAAAGGTCTCCAACAGTATGAATACAAATCACATATATGAATGTTTCATAAACTCAGTTTAAATAAGAAAATTACCAAAAAACTTATCTACAATAGCTGTAACAGTCTTTATCTATCCTAATTCATCCATCTAGGTCAAACTCATTAAGTTCGATTCAAAAAATTAGGCAAAATCTCAAAAAATAATATGCTGCCCCTTTTTAATAGGGATTTCTAAATGACAGGTCAAGTTTGACCAACGTTGACCTAGCCTGTGTTTGCTCAATTTGACCAAACCAATAGGTATTCATCCATCCGTGATTCCCAATATTTCCAAATATGTGCTCAACTCTCAGCTAAGTACACATATGACTTTGATGGAGCTATTACGGGAATTTTTAGTGCAATCCAAATTTACTCTTAAAATCCAATTTTTACAAAAATCTCGAAAAATTGAAAAACTTAATTTAGTTACATAAATATGAAAAATAAGAGTTAAATGAAACGTATATAAGTGAAATATGATGGAATATAGTGGTAAATGGATGGGTTTAGGATAGACAAAAATCACCAAAATTGAGGGCCAACATCTCCCCCTCGTTGATACTCAAGCATGTCCTCATGCTTGCTTCCTCCATTTGGAGCTTCGTAGTGACGTTTCCCATACTTTAATTTGAACCTGTAGCCTCCTATTGTGCATCTTGAAGTAAAATATCAATGCCCTCATGTTCCTCTTCTTTGTATATGGAAGCTTTTACTTTTTGTTTTTCATATTTATATTGCCATAACTTCTTCTCTTTTAGGCACATGTAGGGTTGTTTAGAAATGAGCATATTCTGTGTTTCAAGATTTTTGATTTTCTTGTTCAATTTATTGTTTTCTTGGACTATGTTGTTGTTTATTTCCTTGTAAATTTTGTTCTCTCTCTTCAAGTCCATGATTTTACTATCCTCTAGCTCACTACTCAACTCTGTTATTTTCTTCAAATATTCCTCATTATGCAATTCGTTGGATTATTCGCTTGCCTCTTTAGCATATGAATGAGATGAGGTAGCTCCAACCAAAGCATCCTAAAAATAAGAGCCTTTTTCTATGGGCTCTTCCCAAGCTTTCTCCTCCAATCTCCATATGATCTCATCAATTTGTTTTGATGTTTGTGGAGGTTCGGTTTCAACAATATCAATTTTTGGGCCTATCCCTTGGTTGTTTGACTCTTCTTGTGACTTTCTTCTTGATCTACTATGAATGGACAAAATTTATTTTTCTCTCTCAATCATAACACCATCTCGGTTCTTTTCAATCTTTTCCCTAGATATCAAGGAAAATTCATGATACTTTTTTTGACATGTAATTACTCAAACCTTTCCCCGTTCCCTGTTAATTAGTCTTCAAAGTGATTTTTGGCCAAAATCTCATTCCAAATTATCCCTTTGTTTCTTTCTTGGTACTTGATAAGGATTATAATCATCCCACAAAGATAGACATTAGCCTCTTTAGCTTCAGTTTTGTTTTTAAAATTTTCTAACATTTTAGTCAAGCTCTTTGAAAAGAAGGAATATTGATTTTAGAGTCTCCTTTGATATGTTGAATCAATTTTATATGGTAAAGGTAAACTATATTGTGCCTATTGTCACAAGTAAAATATTTTTGGATGATCACAACCAATTATGACCAAGGCTCTCTGAACCAATCCCTTAAAATTCCTTTTTTCCTATCAAAGGTCCCTTTCCTTTGTTTTTCTAGGAAAAAGTTTCATCCTTTCTCCTCAAAATGTAAAAATTTCTGATATTCTTCTCCTATTAGAGGAAGTTCTAATGCTTGAGCTATTAAAGTTGGATTCACTCGTATAGGAAGTTCACCGACTTTAGTTTGTCCATTTTCAATATTTTCTATGAATTCTTGTGTAATTATGTCATTTTGGCCATTAAACTTCCTAAGGAACTCCAATAGTCCTACTTGAAACAATTTTACTACTCCTTCCTTACTCCAATTTTCTACTTTGAATTCTTTGGGTTCCATTTTTGTTTCCATTTGCATATAAATAATATAATTATGAAGATAACAAACAAAAGTTTTCTTATTCATGCAATAACAATCTCCGTAAATGAACTTACCAAATCTCCTTAGCTTTTGAAAAAGAATGAGATTACTTCCTTTGCTTATAAATATTCAATTTTCTTGACTACTACTACAAATAGTATCAACACAAGCTTCTCTTTTTATAAATCTAATTGAAGAAATATTTTGATTGTGTAAAAATACCCAAAAAGAAAAATCTCCACTGTAAGAAAATCTCCAAATGTTTTGCAAATCGTAATTCCTCATAAAAATTTATGAAAAATCCCCCTCTATTTTAAAAACTGCATACCATGTTTTTGAAATAACATTCACTATGCAAACGTTTTGACAAAAATTGCATGAGGATATTGTGGTTTTGATACCTAAACTACAAGAAGAGTTTGTAGAAAAACTTGTAGAAACTTCTTGTTAATTATTTGTCTTCCCTGTATAAACATACAGTTTCAATTAAACTCATTTCTAATATCTCGAGAAATCGTGGATTCTATAGGTGGAAAAGGGTTTTGAAGATGATAAATCATTAAAAAAATGGAACTGAAGTCATATTTTTCTCCCATTGTGACACATTTTCAACAAAATCTGGTGTTTAAATTTTTTGAAATCATTCTAGTTATTTGAGGACTCTTTGGAATTGACACTTACCTTATCGTTGGGAATGACTATGTTAATTGAGTAATTCTCTGCGTATTTTGTGGATTTTGTTGGAGCTCAATGCAGAGGAAATCCCAACTGCTTTCTCCTTCCTCAAACAACCAAGTTCCTTTAAATTCTCTACACAGCATAGGGTTTTCCTTTCCTTATTTCTCCACTGCTGCTCGGGGTTCTTCTTCTCCTTATTTCACCATGATGCTCTTCAATTTTTCAAACTGCTCTTTCACACAGTCTCTCCACAACATAGGGTTTACTATCTATGTTTTTTGCTTTGGTTAGAGCTTCATTAGACTGTCAGTGAATGCATAATATTTCTCTCAAACTATAAGTTGAGTTTAGCTATGATAATGAAGGAGAATATGCACAGTATCCATTTGAAATGTTTTTTACCATTTCACGGTTTAGCTGTGTTGTCCATTTTTTATTTGGGTTGCTACTTTTGTGAACACATCACGGTTCATCACGGTTCATTTACTTATGACCGTGTTAGATTTTGTACACCCTTCTACACTTGTTTTATATTAAGGTCACATCATAGTTTGCATGTTTAGATTTTTGAATACTCATAACCATTAGAACTTTATCTTATGATTTCGTATTGCATGCAACCTTAGCTTATCATTGTTTGCTCATCCATCATACTTATTTACATGTTGCATATCCATGTTTTCATCACTGTAACTTTTGTCATTATTCATCATATACTTATGTATTTGATCTTGAAATGACCATAGTTTTAGGTCATTTCAAATCAAATTTTATTAATATTTTTACAATGATACTAACTTCTTGTTTTTTTTGTAGATACATAAAATAATCCTTCAGGCTGTATAGACAATTTCTCCATGGTGCAACCATTTTTTTTTAAGGAAGATTTGGCCAACAATATTGGTCAAAAATTACAAATGATATGGTTGAGTAATGAGATGTGAATGTATGGTTTGCTGATGAAATGAATGAATATGCAGGTTGATATACGATACTATACAATGTACATGGATAGAAGTATTGCATATTCAAATTTTAAACTAAATTATCAATCTCTAGAAAAAAATTTCAAAATCAAAGGCTTTAAGAATGTTTTTAAACTTACATTACTTTTCCCTTTTACTTGTTAGTTCCTTGTGAATGCTTTGATTCTTTTGTCAACACTTGACCTTTTCAAAATGAATTCTTGTCAATATTGGACTATAAATAGATGCTTGTAGTTGCTTCTCATGTCCCTTTGATGTTGATTTGAAACAGGTCTCTTACTAATAAATGATATGATTATAATGTCTTAGGTCCCTTCTATAGTAGAACTGCTTGATTTTAAACCATTGCATGGGTTGTTGATTTATTATGAATATTCCCCCTTGCTAATACTAAGACTTTCCCACAAGTCTTCTAAATTTTGGGGGGTGATCCTGTAAAAATAAAAATGAAAAGCATAAAAGAGAGAATTCATATTGGCCAAACAAGTTGGTTTTCTGAAATGAATTTGAGTTTGTATTGTGTCAATATCCTGGATTTTCACAACCAAACTCCTTTATTATTTTTAGATATTTTTTTTTATTCTTTTGGAAATAAGGAAGGCATGTTACTATGTTGTTCTGAGAGTTCCATATTGTTTTCTACTGAGATTGTGTTCAGAAAGTCTTCTTTATTGATAGGTTTGTTATAAATTTTGAGTCTATGACCATTACTAGAAATGAAATTGTTCCTTCATCGATTATTTTTATCTTGATTGCTCCAGTGTCAGAGATTTATCCTATTTCATATGGAGCAAGCAAATGAGTAGTGAACATAGCTTTGAAAGCTTTGTACTTGGAGTAAAAAACAAGTTCCGAGACTCCCTTATGAAAAAAATTGTTTTTGATAAATTTGTCATGCCATTTGATTCTCTCTTATTGTACTAGTGAGGTATGTTGAGCTGCCTGTTGTCTAATCTCATCTAGTTCATTCAGTTGCATAATTCCCTACTATTGAGCTTCTAAAATATCAAATCCTAATTCTTTTTCAAGTTTTAATGTTTGAATTTGAAATTAGATTGGCAACAAAACTTATTTACCATATGGACTAAATCCAATAGTCTTTTTCCATGTAATTATGTATGCCCATAATGCATCTTTCAATTTTTCTAACCAATATTTTATGTTCATTTGTACTATGTTTGTCATGATGTTTTCTAGAACCATATGAGTAGATTCCACTTGTCCCTTTGCTTATGGATTATATGGAGTAGACTTTCTATGCTCAATTTTGTATTTTTATGTAAGATCTCAGACAAGCTTAGAAGTGAACTATGTTCCCTAGTCTATAACAATCTGTCTTGGAACTCCAAATCTTAAAATATTTCTTCAAAGAGGATAGAAACCATTGTTTCTTCTGTTTCTCTTGACACTTCTTTTGCTTCAACCCATTTTGTAACATAGTTTGTACATATTAAGATGTACTTCTTTCCATTTGAAGGCAGGTTAATTGGTCCCACAAAGTCTACAGCCCATTGTTCAAATTTTTCTATAAGTACTTGTGGTTTCAATGGCATCTCATCTAATACTATAGGTCTTCCAGTTCTTTTAAATCTATCACATCTTTTGCAATAGGTCTTTGAGTTTTTGAAAATTGTAGTCCAGTAGTAGCCAAGTTTGAGCACCTTGTATGTTGTCTATTTATCTGCAAAATCGCCAGCACATGGTTCATCATGACATGCTTTTAGAATAAGAAGAACTTCATCTTATCTTAAACATTTTCTTATCAAAATGTCAGGGCTAGTATAAAATATGTCACCATTGACCCAAGTATATCTAGCACTCCGTTTAATTATTTTCCTTTTCTGCTTGCTAGTGAAATGGGATGGTAATATTCCAGATCACAAATAATTTTCTATATCTATAAACCATGAGGTTTTAGTTGTTACATAAAATATATGCTCATTAAGAAAGTTGTTTGAGACAGGGATAACATAATCAAGAGAATTAAGTCTTGATAGAAAATCTGCCACTTGATTATCTTTTCCTGGTCGATCTAGAATAGTGATATTGAATTCTTGCATTAGTAATAACCATCTAGTAATTCTTCCATTATTTATTGTTTTTTCATTAAATATTTAATGGTTTAATGATCTGTATGAGTAAATACTTGATATTCTATTATTTAAATGCTTAAATTTATTGGATGCATGCACAACAACTAGCATTTATTTTTCAGTTACAATGTAGTTTAATTCTGTCAGAGTTAATTTTTTTCTTATGAAATAGATGGCATAGTTAAACTAATTTTCTTTTCATCCTACAGATGCTCCTATAACTATGTCTGATGCATCATTGGATATGTGGACGGGCACTGACCAATTTGGTCCTCTAAGAATAGGTGCTACAAACAATTTTTCTTTCAGTTTTCCAAATGCATTTTGACAATTTGTAGTCCATTGAAACTCAATGTATTTTCCAAGTAATTTGAACAAGGGTAAAGTTATCTTGTTGATGTTTTCAATGAATCCTTTGTAGTATCATGCATATCCCAAGAAACTTATTACTTCTTTTTATGTTTTTGGTGGCATTAAGTTTACAATAACTTGTATCTATGTTGGGTCTACCTTAATTCCATAAGAAGAAATATGGTGTCCCAACACTATCCCTTATGTCAACATGATAAAAAAAAATTCATTGTTGAGGGGTAAGTTTGTCTCTATGCATCTTTTTAGAACCTTTTCAAGATTATTTAAACAAATATCAAACGTACTTCCACAAAAAGTAAAATCATTGATGTAGATTTCAACACATTCATATATAAGATTTGCAAAGATAGTTAAGACTGCTCTTTGAAATGTAGTAGGTGCATTACATATTCCAAAAGGTAAAACATTATAATCATATGTTCCCCATGTAAAAGTAAATGTATTTTTATCCTGATCTTATAATGTTATATTCATTTGATGGTATCCACTAAATCCATTAAGAAAGGAAAATAACCTTTTTCGCTACTAACGAGTCTAGTACTTGATCAATGAATGGTAGTGATAAGTGATCTTTCAATGTTTCTTTGTTCAGTTCCCTATAGTCTACACATATTCTCCATTTTCCATTTTTCTTTGGTACAAAAACTAAGGAAGAAACCCATTGACTATCAGAGATAGGGTAGATAAATCCTACCTGTAGTGGTTTCTACAACTCCATTTTCACTATCTCCTTCATCATTAGATTAATTCTTCTTTTGGGTTCTCTTACTTGTTGATTGTTTTTGTCTAAATGTGATGGATACATATTTTTGGATGGATTCCTTGCATATCTGTATAGTCCCACGCAAAATCTTTTGAATATTTCTGTAATAATACAATTAGCCGTTTTTCTTGTAATGATTGGAAATTATTACCAATATTTAAATTATTTTCAAGATTGATTTCAATGATTTTGCTTTGACAATTGGTAATTTAGTTTTCAGGAAAAATTATTTCAAATCAATTTTGTAATGATTAAATAATAAAATTTTCCTGAAAACATTGATTTAGAAGATGATTTGTAACTTCATATTGTTTTATTCTTAGTTGCTTAGAAATATCAAGTTCTAAGATAAAAAGGTCTATTAAATCCTCATTTTCTTCTTTCCTAAAATTAAAGGCTTCATTAATACTTAAAACGGGTAGAGTTTCTTCCTATTGATCATAAGGCCATGATAGTAAAGAATGGATTTAGCAGGAGGATAGAGTGTGATATGTTTCCTTTCATCTCCATGTGCTACGATCATGCTTCTTGATCTACATCCAATCAAGGCATCTGTTGTCGCTAACCATGGTTTGTTAAGAATTAAACAATGGCCTCCTAGATTATTTTTTCAATGCAAGATTATAAAATCTATTGGATATTCCCATGAATCCAAAGAAACAATAATGTCTTCAAGTATTCCTTCCATTACTACTTTAGATATATTCGCTAGTTCTAAAATTGTAGTAGTAGGTTGGATATTTGGTAGTTTTAGTTATTTCATAGTTTCTATTGTCATGACATTTATAGTAGCTCCTAGATCAATTAATATTTTAAGAACTAAAAAATTATTGATTAAAATGGTAACCATAGGTATCCCTAGATCAGTATATTTTTCAATTGTTGTTTTTGTAGACATGAGACTAGCTAGTTTGCCAATGACCTGGATAGTAGGTGGATCTCTTTTCTTTCTACCAGTTTTCTTAATACATAATTCATTTATTGTTTTTGTATATATTGGAATATATTTTATAGCATATAACAAAGGAATTTTGACATAAGAATTATTTAATTCATCTATGATATCAAATTCAGGAAGATAAATTGAAGTTTTCTGATCAACTAACCTTTCTAGGAAAGGTGGTGTCTGAGCCATAATAGTTTTTCTTTTCTGAATTTGATTCCTTGGATTATATTTTTCAGATTGTTCTCCTTCTTCAATTTGTTCTTATATGATTGGTGGAGAATATTTTTGGATAAATGTTCCTAACCTCAAGTGGATATCTTGAATAGGAAGAATAAATATGTAGGAAAAAATGTTGTTTCTTCCACATTATAAGCTGGCCTCTCCACTCTGTTACTCGAATTTTCTACTGGATTAGCTGGTTATTGAGTTATTCTATGTTGTGGTTGGTTAGAAGGCAGCCGAAGCTACTGAGGCTGAGTTAGTGCAAGCATTGATTGTTGTGTAAATGGATTTGATTGAGTGGATTGCTGGAATTACTGATATGGGAATGATTATTGAGGATATGGTTGTTGATATGACCGTTGGGGATAAGATTGATATTGTTGAGAATAAAATTATTCAGGAGGTTGGGCTCCATAAGAATATCCTCGCCAACTTTGTGAATTTTGGTTTTGGTTCTACTAAGGAGGCTAAACCTGCCATGGAATAGTAGTATTCCATGAAATTTGAAACTAAAAATTCTCGAGAATTTGTTGAGGAAACTATTGAGATGTATCTGCAAGATGTGGTTTCCAAGCTCTTCTTGGTGCCATAATAAAATACTTGGGTTTCTTCTAATTTACCTGCTTGTGACTCTTTTAATGTTGGACAATCATCTGTAACATGATTTTCTTTATAAAGTCCACAAACATGTATATTATCGAAAGGAAATTCTTGTAAAATAGGTTTCTTCTTACACTTAGGAAAAAAGATTGACATTGTTTGTTCTTCTTCTTCTTGTTTCATGTTTTCTTTTAATAAACAAACTTGTGTTCCTAAGGTGCTCAAAAGGTCTATTTTAAAGTTTTCTAACAAAATCCCTATTTCTTCTCTTGTTGTTAATTTAGAAGCTCTAGAAGTTATGTCTCTCTTTCATGTTTTCGATCTACCTCTAGAGTACTTTTGGCATAATTTAAAAATTCCATCAAATGGTAAGTATGAAATATATTATTTACCCATTACATTGAGAATATCAAGGTACTTATCCCTTATTCCTTTAAGAATTGTTCTAATGGTATCAGAATTTAGAGAATGTTGTTTGGATTTTTGTAGGTTGTAAAGAAATTGTTCCAAATATTCTTCGAAACTCTTGTCTTCTTGTTGAGACATTCTAAAAATATCTTCTTTTGAATATCTAGGCCTACAATAGGCTTGATATTTTTTAAGAAAAAATTTCTTTATTTCTTTCCAAGGAGTAATAGAGTGTTCTCGTAATCCTATAGACCATTTTAATGCAGCTTCTTTAAGAGTAGAAAGGAAATGACGAAGCTTATTTATATCATTAGTATAACCATAAGTTATACATAAGATATCAAATCCAAACATGAATGAATCAAGATCTTCAGAAGACATTCCATAGAAATTTGGTAAAAATAAAGGTGGAATATTCTTCATTTTTACCTCTTCTCCTAGAATTTCTCTAGTATCTACAACTAGAAATCCAAAAGTATCTTCTTCATGATTTTATATTTCTACATCTTGTCTTCTCTTATGATCATATTCTCTTTTGACATCTTCTTCTCTTTTCCTTTCTACTTCTCCTCTTGGCTCTTCTTCTCTTCTTCTCTTCTTCTCTTCTTACTTTCCATTCTTTTTGTTCTTTTTTATATTGTAACCTTTGTTCTGGAGTGAGGATATTTGATCCTTTCCCCTCTTTTGCCATATCGTTTTCAATAGTTTCAAATGTTTCAACAACAACTTGAGATTCAACTTGTTTTATTTGTTCGAGAAGAGGTTGATCAATTGGTTTTATTGTCTCCCTTTGTTTTCCTATGGAAGATGTTCCTATGTGTTTCTGTTTTCTCTTCACTTAATAAGTTAACAAAGTTTGTCCTTCAATAAGAGTTAACCTTTGTCCTGAATGTTGTTTTTCCTCTAACTCTTCCAAAGTAGGTTTTCCAACAATTAGCGTAGTAAATTCAAATTGAGGTCGTCCTACTTCTACCAATGGTTTAGTAATTGGGGGATCTTGTTTTATGTATCTACCTTTTTCATCTTTCTGTCTAGGCATAAGTGACCATAATGAAAAATCCCATTTACTTTTTATGTTTTTGTTTAAAGATTTCTTTTTTGATTAAATTTGAATATGCTTCCTTGGAAACAACACAAAAAATATAAGGTTAATTCACTAGGTAAACTAACACATGTATTTTACTTGTCAATCCGAGTTTGTAGACATGGAAGCATGTAAAAAATATATGGATTTCAAGTGAAATCAATTTAGGAAGGTAAAAATATAAAGTTAAAGGAAGTCCATACTACAAATATATTCTAAGTTTTAAAATACTAAAAATTATCTGGTTTAGGACGCAACAAGCAAGAGAAGCGACTCCTAAGTTAGGAGGTCCTGGTTGTCCTTCTTCATAGTACTGCCCCCAAAAAGAGAAAGTAAAGAGTAGTGTTTTGTAATGTGTAGATAGAAAGAGAAGAGGCTCCTAACTTAGGAGAACTTAGTTGTCCTTCGTCATAGATCTACTCCAATAACATTACCATTGCATCAAATATAATTGGAATTCAAGAAATAATACAATAAATGCAAAAAGGATGATTTTAGCTATGATTCATAACTTGATAGAAAGATAATTTAACTTAAATTCTTGTTTTTCCTTTCATATGAAAATTTGATTTTAAACGAACATCATCTCAAAATCAAACAAAAGGCATCAAACATCTAAATAACTAAAGCGTAAATATGAAACAAGGAATACTGAAATTAAAATTATACTAATGTAATCAAAGTGTACTTAGATTGTTATGGGGGCCCTCCAACCTTGCCTTGTACACCTAAGGAACTCTCAACTATAGCTAACTTATGAAATTATCCATAGTATGAACAACAACTTAGAATAGTAGAAAGTATTCCTCAGATTATCGAAAGGTATCCAATAGTCTGAATACAAATTACATATATGAATGGTTCATAAACTCAGTTTAAATAAGCAAATTATCAAAAAACTTAGCTACATCAGCTCTAAGAGTCTTTATCTCTTTTCAGGGGGAAAGAGTCAATTTTGCGGACAAAACCAACCTCCCTAGAAGCTTAAGGCTTTCTAGTGACAAACAAGACAATTAAGAACAATCCTTCTCTAAATATGCATTTACCATATAA
>APFE031287593.1:100951-183112 GCA_000404065.3 Pinus taeda | reverse complement strand
TGATACTGGGGTTGACCTTGAGGTACGTACTGATATTGATTTTGGGGTACATACTGATATTGAGGTTGACCTTGGGGTACATACTGATACTGAGGTTGACCTTGGGGTACATACTGAGTCTGGGGTTGACCTTGAGGAATGTATTGTCCCGTAGGTATGTACTGTCCTTCAGGTTGAACCCCGGGCGCAAATTGAGTACCTTGAGGCTACCCCCCAGGCATATACTAAGTACCCTGAGGTTGCCCCCCAGGCGCATATTGAGTACCTTGAGGTTGCCCCCCAGGCGGTAACTGACTGCCTTGAGGTTGACCTGACATCATCAGAATTTCTTCTGCACTCAACTAACCACTGCTTCCAGATAACAACTTTTGCTCGATAGGACGAGGAGATGCTCTTGAAAAAGTACCAGAAATGGACTGATACCCAGCAGGAACAGACAGACCGCCGTATAAATAGGCTTCCGGAGATGACAGACTAGACATATATACAAGAGTAGTAAAACCTCCGGGTGGAAAAGGAATACGAGGTGGAGAAAAACTTGACACAGAGTTGTCTAAATAATTTGTTAATGAAAGATACCAAGTAGTACTTCTAGGAGGACTGTAAAATATGGATTCACGCTCTCTTAGATCAATAGTAGGTAGATCTTCAAGGTAAGAAATGCCTATTTCTTCTTCTGGAGTAAGCTCTTCAATAGAAATCAAACCAGAAGGGAGATTTTCGGTGATGACTCTTTCTACCTTAGGTGAACCAGGAACACTAGAAGATGGAGTTACAGGTTCGGATATTTGAGGTTCTTCACCTATATCACCAGCAGATGTAAAACTACCAGTAAGTTCAGAAACCTCAATAGCTTCAGGATCGTATTCTGTTTCTAGACCTTGGTAATCCAGATGAACTACCAATGAAGACTCTCCTTCTTCAGGTGAAATTATTCTACTACCACCAGGAGTGACAAGGATTTTTAATCCTTCGTAATAAGGCCAGTCCTCTTTAGGAGGTGCACCCCATGCTCTACGGGCTCGCCTCAATAAATCGGAAAAACTAACAACTTCAGGAGACTCGCCCCGAAGTCTACGGGAGCATCTCGGTGATTCAGCCACAGCTAAAAAATTTTAACTACTACTCACGAAAACAAAGTAAAATCTCAAGAAAACACCTAAATTCGCTAAAGAACCAATCAATTCTGAAGCATACGCCTAAAGAATCTAGGGCGTCAAACCAAACACAAACAGTAGCTTCCGAACCAAAAACACTAGTTGGTGATGAAATCCAACCTCGTAGGATTCAGTACAGAAATAGCGGGTGGAACAGTTACCCCGACAACCTGCTTAATGAATAGACTAGACCAAGTTCCTCCACTTTAACCGTCTCGAGTGAAGTGAACCCCCCAAAAAATCCAAGTGAGTCTAGCCGACGTCTGCTCCAGGTATAGTGGGATCTTCCCTCCACCGTCACCTTGGGTAGGATCCTAAGATAATGGTTACTAAGGTCACCAACAACAACAAATACACCTGGGGGAATAGTCTACACTCCGATAGCACGCAAGGGTAGAGTATCAAGCTCAATCCCCTTACCGGCTCCTTGATAATAATCCAAGGTTTACCGATAAGTGACCCCAGACTCCTTGACAATGGTTAATCCGAGGTTTACCGTTTGTAATACGTGCGTGTCTGGCGTCGTTCCCAACGAGGGAGGATTGATCCCCTCACTGGTTCGGACACGAGCTCGTGCTTCTCCTTTAAGAGGAGCTTTTCCAGAGTATAAATGCAACAGTTGGATTTATCCTATCACAAGATAAGCTACTTGTTTGGTTTTGCTGTCTTGGAGAGTTAATTACTCTCCTACTCCAAGACACTAGCCTGATCTATATTGGTGCTTCAGAGCCCTAGTAAAAGAAAAGTTACTAAGTTGATTTTACTTTAAGCGTTAATTTTTATGGCTTTTCTTTAAGACAAAAGGTAGCGGAGATGAAACTGATGGTGTGTAGACTCGACTCAAATCCACTAAAAAGATGCACTTAGGATGATTTACACTACTTTCTTTTTTCAATGAATTCCCTAGCTAAGAGAGTTGGAGAATGCAAAATTGATAAAAGCAACTTTCTTAACAGACAATCAAAGAAACAATCTCTTTATCTTTTCCAAGCATACAACACATGACCACTCATTACTTGCACGAAAATTCCTTTCTCTTTCAAAATAATTCAAATGCGACTTAAAACAAACTTTTCAAAGGAGATGTTTTTGTATTTTTTCTATTTAACAAAGCATATAAAACTATTCTAAAAAGCAATCTCAAAATTTATAAAAATCTATGAAACACTCTCTCAAAAGCAAATGAAAAGGAAATTTACCTAAAAGCAAATCTAACGAGGCAAAAGCCTACAAAGATGATTCCAGGTTGTTTTACTCGGCAACAATCAGACCAAGGACTAGCTCATGCAGAATCATAAACCAGTCAAAAACAAAAATCAAACTCTTTTGTTCTTTTTCTCAAGAATGAAATTCACAACTCAATCAACAAGCTTCTTCGAAATTCCGCAAAGAGACAACACAAAGGTAGGTTTCTCACACAGGTAGACTTTATGACAGGTCCGACTCCTAAGAAGACTGATAAAACCAGAGAGATCCAAGGTTTCACAACTTCTAAAGTCAAAGTCACTACAGGACCAATGAAAAAATCAAACCCTAGGGCTAGAACTCCTATGAATTTCACTAAAACTCTTGACGCTAACGAAACAAGTTCAGGTGAAGATCTTTGACAGATAACCAGTGGATCTGGGCAGTAAAAACTAATTAAAGACAAAATCTAAGAGGAAAAATGGAAAAATTGAAATCTTCTCAACTTTTGACAGGGTACGCAGGCAGCCTGTTTGTACAGGTGCGTGTACGCTCTGTGTACAAAGCTTCAGCGCGTATAGGTACGCACTGTGCCCAACTCAGAGGATGCATACTACTGGAAAAACCAAGAAAAACTAAAATCTAATTTAACCCTAAGCTAGCCCACCCAAATACAAAGTCAAACAACCAAAAACCAGAAAAGAAATGACTTTTCTTAGATCAAAGTTTCACACAAAGGAAAAATCATTCACATCAATGGAGTTCCCCAGTGGAGTCACCATTTTGTCATGTGGAAAGAGTTAATTTTGCGGACAAAACCAACCTCCCTAGAAGCTTAAGGATTTCTAGTGACAAACAAGACAATTAAGAACAATCCTTCTCTAAATATGCATTTACCATATAAGAAATCAAGTGTTTAGATCCTACCTGTAGTCCAACGCTGTTGTAATAGTCTAGCCTCGTCGATCCGGATGAGCTCCTCCTTCTCTCCAAAACCTGCATTCACTAACAATCAAACGATTAAATAGCACTTGAATATCTCATAAAATAAAACATATTTAACATACATACCAAGGAGTATATGAAACAACTCATAAATAACAAATTGTTGAGAAGAATGGACTTATTTGTATTAATAGGAAACAAAAGAAACCATTACAACGTGAGCCTTGGTGTTGTACAGGTCCCTCCCAGGGTCCAGCAAGAGTTTTCCTTTACTTTGATAAGCTCACCCACTTCCAAATGAAACAAGAAAGGATGGGAATCTCTCCTCACAAGCTTCTACAAGGAAGTCCTAATTCTAGCAACATCTACCCTTTGGAATATTCAGCTTTCAACCTCCTTCCTTCTGGCCCAAAGCCTGTATTTATAGTGTTCTAGAGGAAGTTAATCAGGTCCACCATCAATGGGATAAGCCCCTCTTTGGATGGGGTAGCTCCCCTCTTGATGGGATAAGTTCCTCTTTCATAGGGATACATGAACCATCTGGAGGCGCTCAATACACGTCAAACAAGCTTCTAGAATGCTCTAGAAATGACCACAAGTAACTTTTTTAAGATGAAACTCGCGCCTTTTGACCTTTACAGGAGTACGCACACACCTCTTTACATACAGAGCGTACAAGTACGCAGGTATTATGAACTTGGGTTGCGTACACGCAGGTAAGGTTGAGAGAAACTGCGTACCCAGAGATAAATAGATTTTTAAAGACTTTCTCTCTTTCTTGAAGTTTGACATGGAGAGCAGAGGTATGAGACTTGCCAAGGAGGATAGTATGACAATTGATGGAGCCATACTAACTGCAAATAGTCATGGTGACAAATTTTAGTGTAACAAGGAAGTCAACTAATTGGAAAATAAATCCTACTCCATGATGTGGACTCCTCCCTCATGCCTATCATCCCCTTCGTATCTACCCAACTTGCTAAATCATGTAGATTAAAGGTTAATTATTGTTCTTAAGTGGTTAATTCATGCTTGAAGGAGTGGAGTACAATCAAGAGGCTCAACGCGATGTCCTGGTGGGCTAAGATGCATGCACTCACGTTAATCAAAATTACAATCAGTTTGTTTAAGGTCACTATGGTGCTATAACAGATGGATTTCCAATTCGATTTCTCTTATGTGAATTCTTCAAGATTGAGAATGTCCAAATGCCTTGTGAATGATTTATGAATACCTCCCAAGTTAAGAGGGAGTGTTGAAGAAAGTGTGACTAGGTTCAGTCTTCATAAATGTAATTTTGATCTTTGTACTTGTAAAAGAAAAGACATATTATTTTTTTCATCTGTAACAATGAGTTTATTGCTCATTGAATAGGTTAAGCACATGTTTGAGTACTTCTAGGAAGTTAAAGAATCAATGTATTTTTTGAAGGCCCTTATGGGCTTGTTACGCCATGTAAAAATAAAAACAAGTATTAGAGTCAAAAGAAGACCTCCAAGCCTCCTCTATATGTCAGCATCATAAAGGGAAGCAATTCTAATTATAGAGATCAAGTCAGCCTAATAGGAGGGGCAGACTCTTATATAAAGGGTCATTTGACCTTTCCGATACAAAGCTATTTATATATGAAATATGTGAAGGGGAATTAATTGGGCTAGAAAAGAGTGCTTATTAGGCCTCTTACTCAAGCAAAGAAGGAGACTACTCAAGTGAAAGAGAAGGAATCATGCACCATTTTCTTGAAGATATCCCCTCACAAGTGTGAAGAATTAGGGCCACACTGTTGCTACATCAGATCTGCTACTAGATCATTAGGAAGAGCTCGATTGGCTAAAGAATATGGTCCTCTTCCCAAGTGAGAAAGTGTACATTTCAAACAAAGGAACAAAGAAAAATATCTCTTCTAGGGAAGCATAACTAGGGTTGCTATTAGTCGTCGGAAGAAGAACATAGTGGGAGGATGAAGTGCTGCAAAATAAAAAGGCTTGACTTGTGCTTGGAGGATCTTCTTGTCAAGGGTCTAGGGTTTGGAATTTTTCAATTGAAGCTTCAATAAGATAAATTTGTAGAAGGGTTTTCCTTTATAGGAGAGAAATTTTTCCCTAGCTAATGAGCCAATATCTTGTGTTCTTGTCTCTTGTGTTTTGGTAACTGTTTGATGAAGTAAGAGAACATACAATAATAATATTAAGAAGATCGTGTGAATAAGAAAAATAAAATTACTTCACAATTTGTTGTCATTGCTAGAAGAATCTCATTATAACATAGATGCCTTAGATTCTTTGGCATGGCATCAATGCTAAGGTGACTCGCCAAGGAAGGGCATCTCAAGAAGAAGTGAAGCATCAAGATCAAGAAACGTTGAAGAATCAGATCCATCAAAGACAAGGAGGATTACCATCTCCTCTCCTAGATCCATCAAGAAGGACTACCATTGTGGGAGCAAAGAAAGAAGAAAGCCTTCCATCTAAAGGCATCCACAAGAAGGCTCATTCAAGAAGAAGTCTTCTTCTTCAAAAGGAAAGCACTCTAGATCAATTTTTATCATTGAAGGCCTCTACACACTGGGAAGTTCTCATCACCAAGCAATCTCTCACAAGGTACCTTGAAGGAAGCATGTTGAAGATCTCTAAGATCCAAGAAGACAAATCTTCAAATCTTCAAGGAAGCAACAAGATCTCTTCATCACCAACACTTTCAAGTAAGTATTTTTATGTCCTCTTTTGAACACATCAAAATGTATTTTTGCAAGGAAAGCAATAAATTGGTTGGGACTGGTAATTTCCTTGCATGGAAAAAGAAGACTGATCTACTTCTCAAAGAGAACAATATTTTGGACTACATCAAAGGGAGTATCATTGTTCTTGCTAAGGAACAAATTCAAGCTCTAGAAAAGTATAACAAGGATGAGACAAGAGCTCAAAGGATTCTAATAGAATCCATTAAGGACTCTCCTCATGTTTCCAAACTTGAAACATCTAAAGAAATCTATGATAAGCTAGTGGAGCTGTTATTCTAAGTTAGTACAACTGGAGAAGTGATATCATTATGTAATGAATTATATAAGATGAAGATATCCAAGGAAGAAAGGATAACTCCTTACTTCATGAAGTTCTCTAAGATGAGAGATCAACTACAAGAGCTAGGAGAATTTATCTGCGACAAAGAAATGACAACTATAGTACTTAATGCTCTACCTAAGGAATGGGGCAACTTCACATCAAGTATATATGCCAAAAAGGAAGCTACCCCACTAAATGAACTTTGGTCTCTATGAAAAAATGAGGAGGATAGACTCAAAGCCAAAGATGACGTGGGATAAAAGGAGCGAGCATTTGCTACTATGACAAAGAGAAAAGGAAAATTTGGCAAGTTTGGTCCACAAAGAAGCGGTAAAAGAGAAACGTCCAAAGTCCAATGCTTTGGTTGTCAAGAGTATGACCACTTGATCCGGAGCTCAAATTTTTTCTCAAAATTCAAAGTTGTTGGATCAGTTTGGAATCTAAATCACTGCATAGTGCTCAATGTCCTGAATCCAACACAACTCATTTCACTCAAAACAGACACCATATGCTCCCAGAAATGCATTCTGTTTGTTTTCTCAAACAGGCGAATTTGGCAAAAAAATGCACAACACTACACAGTCAACAGTCCGTACTGCTGATGTGGCAAGCTAATTAAGCTACCTATGTGTCAAGATGAGATGGCAAGGTGACTGTGCATATGATTAGATTTTAGCCAATCAATGTTCACCATGTGTCAAAGGGTACAGAGTTGAGTTGGTTGATTTGGATTGGTTGTTTAGTGGCCAACCACAGGCTGGCATGTGGCCCAACCAAAGTCTTCCATGTGGCAGCATGGGGCCCATCAATTTTTTTTTTGGGTCTGAATAGCTTATGTGGGAATCAAACCTACAACCTCCAATGTACTAGTTGCATGCGTTACCAATAGGCCATGTGTATCACTTGATAAATGTTGGCAGAGACTTTATTTTAAAGTTTGAAGGGTGGCACAAATGGAATTGGGGGTGGGCTAGGGCTTAGCCCTTGGCCACCCCCGCGCCACAGGAGCGTGGGCAGGGGGTCGGGGGCTAGGCCCTACCTTGCCCCCATGGCAGTAATTATTACCACAACTGTCGGCATATCATGTGAACGGTCCACCAAAACTGTCGTGGTTTAACTAACCGCTGGCCTTAAACTCTTGCCACCCGCATCTGATTACCACCGCAGCTACCGCAAACATTTCCGCAACCCAAGCATTAATTTTTAGGCGTTAGCAAGACATTGGCCATGTGAACGCTCGAATCACTAGTCAGCAAGCCATTCGCCTAATTGCCCACCTTTGAAACCACTGAGCCCTAACCACTGACATGTGACTGCGTTTGTGGTTAGCTTAAATTGTCAGTTCGACCACCAATTGTGGGGGGCCAGTCCCAGGCCGTATGGAGGCCCATGTGCCCAAGGGCATATGTTTCGGGGGCTAGAAAAATTAACGGTCCTACAATTTTGCTCGCCAAGCGGGAATTGAGCCAAGTTTGGAGGAGAAGTTCTGCGTTTGGGGTACCCGTGCTGGGTTTGGGCTGAATTGTAGGGAGGTTAATAGTAGAATTTGGTAAAATAGAGAAAGCTCATATATTTTTTAGTTTTTGGTCTTTTCATGAGCAGGAAGAGGCCAGACAGTCAATTTTGGGACTTCTAAAGCCAATGGAACAAGTTTCAGAGCCATTGGAGCATTTCTGAAGAGAATTTTTGCAGGTTTAAGTATATGGGTGCTAGGTTCAACCGGGGGGTGGAATCAAATTTTGAAGGCTTTTGAGAATGAAGAGGACCTTGTAGGAGTTTTCTAGCCTTCATATGTTTCCTTCAATAGCTGAGACATCTATAGTGTAGCTCATGTTTATCTTTTCTCATTATGTCCTTGAGGAAAGTTCTCTTTTAGTACTTCAAGTGAATTGATGTACTTTTTATGCTCATTTTCAGATGGAGTATGGGGTCTTGATTTGAGAACCCTTTTCTTGCTGATTGTTTCATGACTAAATGTAGGTTGTCATGTTTTTAGAGTGAGAGTTATTTGTAGGAGAATTTGCCACTATTATCAACAAGAAGGATCATTTGCAAGATGAGGAATACTAGGATCCTCTGGTGGAATATTCAATAGAAGGTTCATGAGTTTTAGGAAAAGAAAATGTATCGATACGAATTCCACTTATGGGATTCAAGAAAGGATGATATGCAGGCAAGGAAATATGTAGAAAAACAAAGAGGATTGAGGGAATATCAATCCTAAATTTTGTTAAAGGAAGCTGAGATGATCAAGGAAAGAACTAAGATGAGGTATGTATGCATCTTTGTTTTCAGTTTAAAAGACATGCCATCATATGTATTAATGAGCATGGGGAATATCTCTAAAAGGCATGGTCAAGAATAAGGAAGATCTCTTTCATTAATAATATGCTCGAAGGCATGACTCTCACACCAATAAAGGAAAACATGAGAAATGTCCTCATAAGGAGTATGATGTGGTTGAATAAGAAACCTATGAAGAAGGATATGGGAAAAGAGATCAGAGATGAAAGGACACCATGGTCACTAGGAATCATCATCCGATAGATTTGTTGAAGGCATCCCCTAAAAGAAGGCACGAGAACTCTAACAAAGGAAGAAAAAGATCAAAGGACCCTTGACACTTGGAAAGATCTTGGACATGTAAAAATGCAGGATGCTGATAATTCAAGCCAACAAGATGTCATGATGGAAAACCATATCATAAGGTATTATTTGATTTAATTTTTGAATTCTTGAGTAATATCTAGATGAAGTCATGCAGGGTTACTAGAACAAGAATTGTAATTTCAAGTACAATTAGCATTCATGTGGTGGATTAAAATTTTGGAAATAAGAATGATGAGAAAGGAGTAGCTATATGACAAAAGTTCCATACATGTTTCAAGAAGGCCACTTTCCATGAATAAAGGAATGACATGAAAAACTAAGAAGGAAGGTGATCAATGGCTAATGCCTTACAAGGAAGAAGCTCAACTGAATTTCATGACACCAAGGAAAGAAAGTGATCATGTAGTTGAAGGACCCATGAAGAAGAAGTTGATGATGAAAAGGAGAATCCCTAGTTAAAAGGGAGCTCTAACAAGTCCCTAATTAAGAGGGAGTTTGGGAAAGTTCCTGGCCAGAGGGAACTTGGGTACATTCCTTTAAAGGAATGAACATATCTTCCCTAGTTAAGAGGGAGAGATAGACCCAACATTCTAGTCTTCACATGGGAAGAAAAAATGGAAGGATTGGGTAACCATCTAGCATCCGATACGCTTTGAGGATGTGTAGGGAATCCAAGATAAGATTAGGTAAGAGGGATGATATTCTTTGAGGGCTTGGAACCCAAGATAAGAATAGTCCTAAAAGGTCATACTCAGTGAACAGCTGGGTGGGTATGTACCTTGAGAGACAATGATGAAGTTTGTATAGATATGTTTCAAAAGAATAACATGACTCTAGAACTCAACTGAGTATGACCTCCCTAAGAACAATGACTCATACATACATCAATCACCCAACCAAGTGGGGATACACCACATTTGACTCATTCATCCAACCAAGTGGGGATATACTAATTGTTTATACATGACAGAAATACAACAATTATTACATCATCCATTCTAGGTGTAGTGGGGAAACAAATTACATCATATGTCCAATAGGAATCATTGAAATATAGACTATGATAGAAGGAGTCATATCACCCCCTAGATCTTTACATGACTTATGCAATAAATGATATAAATATCTGAAACCATAGTTGAACTCAGCAACCATAATGCCAATGATGTAGAATGTGTGTGAAGGCTAATGCTCCCCCTGAACTTGTGTTACCTATGCATAGTAAACAAGTCATTCATCAAGGCGTATTTGTCAATCAGATAAAAATCAATGAACAAAGCATATCGTCAGATTGTAATCATCAATATTAGACAAAGCATCCATATCAGATTTTGACCCACTATTTTTCTATCAGAAAAGCATATACATTCCTTCAGCCATAGTACCCCACGTGTATTCGTGACTATACTTCATGAAACCTGCATATAATAACCTTCCTTTGAAAAATGGATTTAACAACAGGATGATGTAGCAACTACTCCCAACTTTTGTCTGAGATATTCAAATGTTTCTCTGGGAAGCAGTTTAGTGAATATGTCAGCGACCTGTTCTTTGGAGAGAACATACTCCAATTTAACCTTTTGTTCAAGCACTTGTTCTCATAGAAAATGGTACTTAATGCGTATTTGCTTGGTATTGGAGTGCATGATAGGATTTTTTGAAATACTGATGGCACTTGTATTATCACATAGAATGGAGATGGGTGGAGTGCATCTGATTTGAATGTCTTGTAATGTTTGCATCATCCAAAGTAGTTTTGTGCAACAAGATGTAGAAACCACATATTTTGCTTCAGGTGTAGATTAGACAATCGAACTTTGTTTCTTGCTGAACCAAGACACTGATCAAGAACCCTTATAGAGTGCACCTCCACTAGTGCTCTTTTGATCATCAACATTTCCTGCCTAATCTGCATCTGTATATGCATGAAGAGTAAGATCTATATCTTTAGGATACCATAGTCCAAATTCCTGAGTTCCTTGAAGATATTTGAAAATTCTTTTAACTACTTGAAGATGTGTTTCCTTTGGATTTGCTTGGAACCTTCCAACAATTCCTACTGCATGCATGATATCAAGTCTGGTACCTATTAGATAGAGCAGACTTTTGATCATAGATTTGTATGTTGGTTGGTTTATTGCTGGTGATTCATCGTTAGAACTGAGACTGCATCTTGTTACCATTGGAGTACATATTGGTTTAGAATCTTCCATTCTATACTTCTTCAAGATCTGATTGGGATATTTTCTTTGTGAAAGGAAAATACCATATTTTGTTTGCTGTACTTACAGACCAAGAAAATAAGTAAGTTCACCTAGTAAGGACATTTGAAATTCTTGTTGCATTACTGAAGAAAAATTCTGACTTATGGATTCTTCATTGCTACCAAAGATGATATCATCAACATAAACAACAATAATTAGCAGTTTATCATTTTCAATCTTTGTGTATAAATTGTTGTCTATAGAGCCTTTTGTGAAACCTTTTTGTTGTAGAGATTTGTCAAGGCAGTAATACCAAGCCCTTGGAGCTTGTTTCATACCATAGAAAACCTTTTTGAGCTTGCATACGAGTTTTGCATCATTTCCAAGAATGAATCCTTTTGGTTGTTCAATATAAACTTCTTCTTCTAGATCTCCATTAAGAAACGTTGATTTTACATCCATTTGATATACTTTGAATTTTCGAAAACTAGAAAGAGAAAGAAACATCCTCATGGCTTCAAGTCTGGAAACAAGTGCAAAAGTTTCTTCAAAATCTATACCTTCTTGTTGAACATACCCTTTACAAACAAGTCTTGCCTTATTTCTAATAACTTCTCCATTTTCATTTAGCTTATTCCTAAATATCCATTTTGTTCCTATAACATTTTTATCACAAGGTCTAGGAACTAATTCCCAAGTATCATTCTTTTCAATTTGGTCAAGTTCTTCATCCATGGACTTGACCCAACATTCAACTTTACATGCTTCATTTACATTCTGAGGTTCTGTGGAGGATAGTAATGCTAGATAACTTGAGGTCCAGATTCATCAAGCATAACTTGAGCTAGTTGTTGAACTGTTATGTTCATTATTTCCACCACGATATTTTTCTGAGGATTTATTGCAACGGAGAATTTCCTTTTTATTCCATGTTGTTCACAAAATTCAAATTCATCTGATATGTATTCTCCACCTCGATCAGATCTCAGACATTTGATTTTTTGATCTGATTCATTTTCAACTAAAGCTTTGAACACACAAAACTTTTCAAATGCTTCATCTTTATGCTTTAGTAGACCTATCCAACACATCCTGGAAAAATCATTAATAAATAAAATAAAGTATTCTTTTCCGTAAGGTGACTTTTTTCTTGTTGTTCCACATAAATTAGTATGGATGAGTTCAAGAGGCTTACTTGTTGATCCTTCTTTTTCAATGAAGTGAACTCGGGTTTGTTTATCGACTTGAAATGGTTTGCATATGGTATTTTCTGGGATGCTGATATCCGGAAGATCACGAACTGCCTTGATCCTGCATGCTTTCCTTATCTGAGAAAAGCTTAGATGTCGCAATCTTCTGTGCCATAGCCAGTTTTCAACTGTTTTGCTTAGATAACATTGTTGTTGTCATCCTTTGAGTATGTATAAGTTATTTGGATTTCTTGTACCTTTGATCACGATCTTTCATGTATCAAGCTCACAAACCACACACCCGTTTGATCGAAAAACAACTTCATTTCCTTGATCACACATTTGATTGACACTCAAGATGTTATGTTTTAAACCATCTACATACATGAAATTTCCGTATTTAACCTTTTTCTTTCAAGAAAACGAAAACTTTACCTTTAATGATAACTGGTGTGTCATTTCCAAATGAGACATTCTTTTCCTTTTCTAAAGCATTATAAGAATGAAGTTTGTTTTTATCACCTGTCATGTGTTTGGAGCATTTGTTGTCGATGTACCATTGATTCTCTTGTCCTTCTGCATACAGAGCTAAGCCACAACTTTCTGATTGAGATTCCTTCTTTCTCCATATCTTGGAATTTAATGATGACTTATCTTTTTGAAGTGTTGGTCAAAATTTGCATTTTGCATTCAGATTCTTCATGACCAAAGTTGTTACAAATCGAACATTCTATTTCATATTCAAGAGGAGAAAATTTATTATAGGAACTTTTCTTAATTCTAGTTACACTCCTTTGATTTCATGCTTCTCTAGTCATGATGGTTTTGTAAGCAACACGTTGAGCAACCTTATGCCCAAAGTTAGACATGAAAAACATTGCACATTAAAGAAGTTTCTGTGATCATAGAATCTTTTGGCATTGTTTATTTGTTGGTTGAAGCTTCTACTGATATTCATCCTTGGAGTAAATTGAGTATGATTTACTTGATGAGTGTTTTTAAGCCTTTGCTGACGATTGACATACAATTTACTGGTCTTTGCTGCATCAAGATAGCTTCTCGTGGAGGCTGATGACTTCTGTGATTGAGATGATTCTTCGGTATATCCAAGTCCTGTCTTTAGCAGAGGAGAACGCTAAACTTTTATGATTTCATTTAAAGTTTCTTATCGTTTAGTAAATCTGAGATTAAGAGATTTTTTCTTTTGAAGTCTTTTCTTAGACCCACAATTTCACATTCTATATTTTCATTGTGTTTTTCCCTTTCAGTGAGTTGGTGTATCAACGTATCTATGATCATATTCTTTTCTTATAAAAATATTTTGAGCTTAGTGATTTCTTCAATAAAGCCTTCCTCTTCTAAGGCATCCAAGAAATCATCATTGTTGTAAGCCATGAGTAGTCTATAATCTTGTTTAGTTTCATCTTCATCGCTATTAGATAAATCATCACTCTTTTCATGCATATAGTAACTCCTTCTATTGACAACCTGTTTTCTATTGCCTGTTACATATTCCTTTCCCTTTTCACATTTATCTTTATGAGGACATTTGGTAGCATAATGACCGACTCTACCACAAGAAAAACATTTAAATGGTAGCTTACCTTTGAATCTTCCGGAACCCTGTTGAAGCTTCTTGACAAAATTTACCTCATCTTCTTCTTCTGAAATGTATCCTGGTTCATTGTGATCTTCCTTTTATTTTCCCTTTTTTGAAGCTTTAAAAGCAACTTCTCTCATATCTGATGGACCTTCTTTCCTCATTTCAAAGGAAATTAGGATTCCATGGAGTTGAGTCACAGTAATAGTTTGAAGATCCTATTTTTCTTCTATGGCAAACACTTTTGACTCAAATTTACAAGACAAAGATCTCAACATTTTCTCAACTAAAGTAGCTTCCTTTATTTCTTCACCCAGATTCTTCATACAATTAACAATCTTCAAATAGCGCCATCATGCCCGGACTTTTCACACACGCATTCTTCAAAAACTTCTTACTTCGGGCTGCAACGGAAAAGGAATCAATTTTAATGTCTTTGTCATTTGCATCGGTTGTATCATCTCCATCCAGAATGGTGCTTCGCTACCTTCTCCCCAAACTGTGCCTAACAATCACCCTTCGATGATACGATATTGATTATATTAATCTTGTACAATACTCCACGCGGAAGCCTAAATTCCTCAATCAAATTCTTTCCATTACACTAATCAAACTCTACAAAACCTGGCCACTTCAACGAATCTGACTCGAATAAAACAAAACCTACATCTGGTTTGCCCCTTCTAATGTATTCAATCGGTGTTGTTCTTCATTTCATAGTCAAAGAAAAAATCCTGGGTATATTGCAGGCCACCCCTGCATCAGGTGGTATCAGAGCGGGAATGTTTTGTTGAAGATGTTTGGTTTTTTTTTAGAACTGAAGTGTGGTGAATAGTTGAAATAAAGATCAGATTTTAAATTTGATGTGCAAGCATACACAAATGCAGTGAACAAGATGGAAGAAGTAAATGGAAGACAAGATCATGCAAGATCTTAAGAGGTGAGATTATTTTTCTGATTTGAAATTTGTAAATGAAGTTTATGGTTGTAGAGAAGGTGGCAGTGAACCTGGCATTCAGCTGAAGGCTGGATAGGGAGGACAATTACAGTGTCCTAAAGAATAAGAAGGTGAGTTGAAGAGATAGCCTAGAGAGAGCAGAGGAGTGCTCAAGAGGTTCCAGAGGCAGTGAACCAGTACTTACCAAAAGACTGAGTGAGGATAACTTGGTGAGGTAAGTGGCAGCAAGAGAGATTGTTGTTGCAGAGGCTAGTACAACTCATGGTGAGTGAGAGACTCATGAGGAAGTAGTCTGCCAGAGGCAGAAAGAGTTTTTGTGGAGGAAAAGGAGGCAGAGGAAGAGGTTAAGAGAAATGCCACAGAGATGAGATGACTGCAAAAGTTCGAGAAAGAAAGATTGCAGAAATAAAGGCACAGTTGTAGGTACTGGAAGAATGGCTACAAGAGCAGGAAAATCAAAAAGGAAAATGGCTCTTCCCAGTGAGGGGAAAGAGAGTGATTTGGTGACAATTGCAGAGAAGGTTGAAACAAATTCTGATTGCCTTGTTGAAAAAGGGACTTAGAGTTCTTGTGCCAGAGTTGGAGTTTGAAAATCCCACATGCAGATATATTAAAAGGAAAGTGTTGAAGGAAGAAGTCAGGACTAAAAAGTCTTGCAGTTTTAAAACTGATGAGTTGTGTGTGTTTGCAGGTGCAGAGGAGGTTTCCATTGATGAAACAGAGGAGGAGATTATTGATGATTTCTTGAATTATTGGGTAGATCCAGATCAGCTGGATAATGTGAACTCTTGTGTTTGTATAGTTGACAATTGTGATGTGATTACAGGTCTTGAGAAGGATGTGCAATCTTGTGAAACTGTTACAACACAAGAGGAAGTTCTTATGGATACGGAAGAAGAGAATCAGTCTGAAGCAAAGATAAGGGAAATAACAGCTGATACTGTTGAACATTTTCTGCAAACTGAAAGTTTATGTATGAGTGCAGGTGATGATGATATGCTTCAGCGATGCTATAGAGAAATTGCATTGTTAGAATATTTGTTGGAAAATCCACAGCATGACAGGGAGATTGCAGAAGAAAGAGTTCAATGCAGTAAACAAGAGGAAAAAGTTGTAGATGAAATTGCAGGTGACAAGCAAAGGATTGTTGCAGAGGGACAGGAAGGTTGGGAGGCCGCAACATCCATAGTGACAGCTGAGACAACACTGATAGCAGTAGAAGAGGCACTGATGCCTTATATTTTTTATTCTAACAATTGTTTTGTGAGTACAGGTTTTATTGAAGATGCTGGAGAAAATCTGTTAGACAAAGAAATTGAACTGATGAGGCAGATGATGATGAAGGAATCCCGGAAGAGACAAGCAGCAGCGAAACAAAGGAGAAGCAACAAAAGGAGGACAACAGAAGATTGTGAAAGTCTAATCAGTGGAGCGATGCAGCATAAAGTGTGGAGAGCTGGAGAAGAACAACAGACAGAAGCAGCGGCAAATGGAAAGTTGCAACACAAGATATGGGATCCAGGCAAACCTAGATCTCAACACATGATTAGGAGATCATGAAATTTTTCTACCTTGGGATTCTGATGCGGGAGCATTCAGCCCAAGAGAAATTATTGTAAATAATAGTCATAGGGGGTCAAGCATTCTAGAATTATTTTCCTAAGTTACAAGTCAGTGTGATTAATTAGATGTTTCTAAAGTAAATAAATGAGAAAATAGGAAATAGGGAGTGCTTTTAGGCATAAAGCAATCATTATGGGATAAGGAGTCTTTTCTTGTTCTTAAAACAGGAAAAGATGGAATAAAGCATTAATAGACTTTTGTATGCATTGCATGTAGAGTTAGAGCTTTTAGTGGAGTGATTTTAGGATTTCTAGATCATGCTAAGTTTTATAAATTAGGAATCCTCAAAGAAATTGAAAATCAGAGAGGGAGAGTAGGCTTAGACAGCAAGGCTGTAAGTCTTCAGCAAATTGTAAGGCCACGACTGTTGAATATCTGGCCACGAAGAAAGTTGTAAGTATTTATTTGCATTTGTTAATGTAAAAACAATGTGTTTTTAGAATTGTGGGGTTCGATTCATTAAGTGGTGAATATTTTTGTAATTAGATTTTAAGTTGAATGCATGTTTCATATAATCTAATTGTGAAGACATCGAATCGAACGCGGTGTGAATGACTGTTTATTTTATATGAAATTGTGTGAAATCGTGGATTTAACAAATCGATCTCAATGAATCGATTCCAAGGAGATAGAATTCTAAATTTCCAGTGAATGTTTGAAAGAGAGCGCCATTGCATATTTTGTCAAAAGTTCTGTCTGGAATATTATTGTTTGAAGTCATTTGTTATATTGTTGGAGACCGGTAGCCATGACGTATTGACAGAGTGTAACCTACTGTTGTAGAAGGTAAAGGGATACCATAATCGATCCACATAAATGTGCGCCGCTAACACATCTTTGTTATATTTGAGTTCTGGAGTTGTCATTCAAAGGGATTCATCCTTTGAAGAATTTTATTATGCAGATTGATATGCAGGTTAGACCCGCAATCGATGAATGGTCCATCATGATCAGGTATCAGCGTATCCTAATTTTAAAGTGTGAATATTTTGTTTGAATCCAAGGCGGATTCTCCAGCGCGTGGCAGGAAGGCAGTGTTAAAGTGTGGGAAGAGCGCTGCGTTTTCCATCCTCGTTCATGGTTGTTAGTGCAGAATGGTGTGATAATTGGATCGAATTCCAGCGAAGAATGGTGTGGAGCAGTGTGACAAATTGTCATTAAGATTTAATCAGAACCTTTGTATTGTATAATTGCCATAATAAAAGTTTTTGCTGAAGAGTGAAAGTGTTGATCAAAGCCACGCAAAGAGAGGGTGCTTTATTGATTGTGCATGGTGTTCACATAGGTAAGTGCATATATTAACATCATGGCTAGATCCATTTTTACAGTAAATGAGATGGGTATTTTGCATCCAAAGACCGGTAATATATGATTTTGTATGAGGCTAACACTATGGATTGCTGATGAGAGTCGATTTGTTAAAATCTTGACATCTAAGTGGCGAACTTCGGCATGAAGTTTTATGGAAAAGCTTTGTTGTCTTGGAATTGGTTTTGATTAGTATGAGATAGTAAGTTATCTTGCGATAAAGATTGTGAGTTATGCTTCCGCATGCAATTGGTATAGTTGTTGAATTTGTCAGGAATTTGAAACAAGCTTCCGCATATGAATGGAGATTGCCAGAGTATGAAATTTCCCAGACTGGATTGTTAATTGGGCAGTGACTTAAATTCATTCTTAAATTCATAGTCAAAGAAAAAATCCTGGGTATATTGCAGGCCACCCCTGCATCAAATATGAACACACAATTTATCTCCAACATTGGACGGATTTCCGCACACAACCAAGCAAAGAACCGAGAGGCATAAACAACTGAAGTACAAGACAAAATAATTGAACACAGAAAGTGACCACGACAAAATAATTGCACATAGGAAGCGACCACAGAACAGAGGTAATTCTGTTACGCACTTTTTCGCATTCCACTGAGAAATCAAAATCGATTGCCAAGCATTTCTATTAATTATTGTCAAACATAACATATATGTATATTAAGGGTTCCATTCCCATAAGTAAAACAAAATTAAGTGTGTAACCGAAGTAGCGTTACAACCAAAACCCTGGACGAGGGTTCATCCATAGCCAACGACAACCTTTTCTATTTAATAAGCATTGTGCAAATCGAAGGCGGAAGAAGCAGCAAGGACAAGCTACAGACAATGAAAAACTACAGACAACCTACAATACCCGTGACCATTAACCATTCGGGATAATAGACCAAAAATCTTGAGGAGTCAGGCCTACCGAGAATCGGTTCACTGTGACAAAAGGAACTGGAGAACCCGCGTGCTCAGGCCGCAACCAACGACCTGTAACCAACAAACACCAAAGTTAAGTTACAGGTGTGTTAAGGGAGGAACCATTCGGTTAAACAAACCAATGCATGCTGAGAAAATCACCATAGTTACCTGAGCAAGCCGAGTCGAAATTGAGCCATAGCGACGTCACGGATAAGTTGCATAGCTGGAGACCAAAGGAGCAAGGTGGGTAAGTAACAGTAACAGAAGCCGGACATATTGAAGCAGGGACGGAAGACATTACCTGTTCAAGCCAACGAGCGATTGCCAAAGTAACCCTGTGCTCAGAACAAACACCAACGTTCACGAAATGAAAACCCATAGTAATGGAAAGCGTGAGGTTTGAAACCAGATTTGAGCCGTAGAAACAACAAGAGTTCGAAGAGTAAGTCCTAACAGCAACACATACACAGGTCCACAACAAAACAAGAAAGAAATTGAAAAGCAACCCTGACCGAACCATATACGTAGGTCTACATACAACAAACAAGAATACGAAGGGAAAATCTGATGGAAAACCATTTACAGAGCACATGCAGTTATAAAAGCAACAGTCAGGAACTTACCAGATTCGAATCAACACCACAGAGCCGAGCGACAACAACATACAAGCGAAACTTTCCATAAGTTCACGGCCAAGTCGAGTGGAGGAGTATTCGTGAACAATTACCAATCGAAGACAACCAGTATTCACCGTTACAAATGAAACAATGTTCCACAGAGCAAACCCAGAAAACCCTCGCAGACATTCCCAGCGAAAAGAACAATCCAGAATAACCAAAAGAGTCGGTTGCTTGGCACAAAGAGCAAGTCGGAAACAGGATCGAGGCGTTAGGACGAGCCATAAATGCCACATTAAACTCACAACTACCACCCATTGTGAAGAAATCTCCGCAGACGATCTCCATGCGAGGACACAGTTGATATTTGTGGACACGTCATTACATACGGACGTGTGGAACAGTGGGCCCTTTGGGCTGGGTTACACCAGAGTGGTATCAGAGCATAGTTAAGTAGATTGAGAATATGGACGTAGGGCGATGAGGACGAGGCCGAGGTGCTCGTAGAATGGTAGATGAAGTGTTACGAGAGGAACTCAAAGTTCTTACTCCTCGTTTGGAAGCAGTAGAGGCAGGTAGGCAAAGAGATCCAGAAATGGGCGATGTAAGTGAAGAGGAAGTAGAAGTGGCAGCAGATGGACCTGAAGGTGAATCCGCAGAGGTGAAATTGCTGAAGTCTGTTTTACTATCAAATAGTAGACCTAAACCAGAGCTCTCGACGTACGACGGCAGCTTGTCTATCAATGTTTTGTTGGATTCAATTAGCGAGATGGACAAGTATTTTGAGTACGAGGAAGTTAGCAAAGACGGTAGAGTCAAATTCGCAGCGACGAAGCTGAAGGGACACGCAGCCCTATGGTGGGATAGTGTCCAGAACGAGAGGAAGAGGCTGAATAAAGCGCCGATTAAAACTTGGTCAAGAATGGTGGCCAAGTTGAAGGGTAGATTTCTTCCAAGGGACTATCAAATTGCATTACATAGACAGGTACATAATTTAAGGCAGAGAGGATTGACTATAAAGGAGTACACAGAGGAGTTCTCCCGAGTGAATTTGCGAGCCGAATATACAGAAGATACCACAGAAAGGACAGCCAGGTATGTTAATGGGCTGAGAATGGAAATTCTAGATGAAATAAGTATTTTGTCTCCAAATAATACCGAGGAGGCATACTAGAGCGCAATAAAAGCGGAGGAGAAAATTACCAGAAGGAATAATGCTCGGAGAGGACGAGGATCCAGCAGAGGGAAAGGCCAGTCCTATGGCAGGGGCCAGACTATTAACAACAGTGAGGAAGCCAGCAGTTCAAAAACTCCAGGAACAACAGAGAAAGGAGATAGTATGAGAGGTGGCAGATCATCCCAGTGCGGCAGGGGAAATGGCCGAGGAAGAGGGGCTGGTTATCAGTGTTATAGATGCCACAAGTGGGGGCATTGCTCGTTTGAGTGTCCAGAAGCAGATTCAGCTGGACAGCGGGGTGCGTACGTGGTGCAACTAGAGGAAACAACAACACTCCCTCAAGAGGCAGAGAATGCCCCAGAGACGGGAGAAGCTTTGGTGTTGCATAAGGTGCTATTGAAACCAGTTGATGAGAGTACCGAACAGACACAACGGAAAGCTCTGTTCAGGACGATTTGCAAATCACAGGGTAAGTGTTGTATAATGATAATCGACAGTGAAAGTACTGACAATTTAGTATCCACAGAAATGGTGGAAAAGCTGGGGTTGAAACGCCTAAAGCATCCCAGCCCATATAGAGTTTCATGGTTACAAAAGGGCCACCAATTACTGGTGGACAAGCAAAGCGAGGTTGAGTTTCAAATAGGCACATATAAGGACAAGATTATCTGCGACATCATGCCAATGGACGTATGTCACATATTGTTGGGCAGGCCTTGGCAATATGATAGGAAGGTAACAAACGATGGAGTGGTGAATTGTTATAAATTCGAGAAAGACGGGGTCAGGCATACTCTTGTGCCTATCAAGGAAGAGAAAGGAGCAGCTGAAACAAGTGAAACCAAAGCATTGCTAGTGAGTGGAAAGAAGCTTTTAAAACAGGTAGAGGGTAGCGAAATAGGTTATGCGGTAGTCAAGAAAAAAAGGACAGTTCTGTTACACACTGAGATATCAGATTTGCCCATAAAGATACAACGAACGTTGGAAGAGTTTACAGACATAGTGGTAGATGACTTGCCAGACAAGTTGCCCCCCAGGCAGAGTATTAGTCACCACATTGATTTTATACCCGGAGCCAGCTTGCCAAATAAAGTAGCCTATCGAATGAGCCCCAAGGATAATGAAGAAATCAGGAAACAGGTGCAAGAACTGTTGGACAAAGGTTTAATAAGGGAAAGCTTGAGCCCATGTGCTGTGCCAACAGTCCTCGCTCCCAAGAAGGGAGGAGAATGGCGGATGTGCACCGACTCAAGAGCCATCAATAAAATCACCATCCGGTACAGATTTCTGTTACTGTGAATGGATGATATGATGGACTGTTTAAGCGGGGCGGCTTATTTCTCTAAAATAGATTTGAAAAGCGGGTATCATCAGATTCGGATATGGGAGTGGGACGAGTGGAAGACGGCCTTTAAAACAAATGAGGGGCTGTATGAGTGGCTGGTCATGCCATTTGGGTTGAGTAATGCGCCCAGCACATTCATGAGGCTAATGAATGAGATGCTGAAGGAATATATTGGAAAATTTGTGATAGTTTATTTAGATGACAACTTTATTTTTAGTAGAACGAAAGAAGAACACTTTCGACATGTGCGCAAAGTGTTGGAGAAACTACAGTAGAACAAACTACTAATAAACTTGAAGAAATGTACTTTTCTGCAGAGGGAATTAATTTATTAGGGGTTTGTGATAGCAGAAAACGAACTGAAGATGGATCTGGAGAAGGTAGCGGAAATAGTAAATTGGTCGTCTCCTCAAAATTTATTTGAGGTACGTAGTTTCCACGGATTGGCAAGTTTTTATAGGAATTTTATTAAGAACTTCAACGAAATTTGTGCACCCATGCTGGATACCATCAAAAAGGCTAGCCCGCCTTTTCGGTGGACAAAAGCAGCGGAGAAAAGTTTTCAGTTATTGAAAAGGAAGATTACTGAGAGGCCGATCCTAAGGCTACCAGATTTTTAGAAATTGTTTCAAGTACGTTGTGACGCTAGTGGGACAGCAATCAGGGTTGTACTCAGTCAGGAGGACAAACCTGTGGCATTTTTCAGTGAGAAGCTGAATGAGAGTAGGCAAAAATACTCCTCATATGACAAAGAGTTTTATGCAGTTGTACAGGCCTTAAGACACTGGAGGCATTATTTACTGGGGAATGAATTCGTGCCGTTTTCAGATAATTCTGCACTACAATATGTAATGCAACAACACAAACTCAACCACAAACATGCCAAATGGGTGGAATATTTACAGAGTTTTAATTTCGTACTGAAGCACATTAGTGGGCAAGCAAACAAGGTGGCCGACGCATTGATTAGAAAGGCTCTACTTTTGCAGGAGAGTGCTATACAGGTGTTGGGTTTTGAGCATTTATGGGACCTTTACCAGACGGATACAGATTTCAGAGAAGCCTATGAGGCGTGCCAGAACCCTTTGATAAGGGGTAACAGTCCTTGGTTGGACTATAATATACAGGAAAAGTTGATGTTTAAAGGAGGACAATTGTGCATACCCAACTGTTCAATGAGGGAGAATATTATTCGCGAGAAACACAGTGGGGGTTTGGGCGGACACATCGGCATAGATAAGACCCTAGAACAACTTAGTCATTTCTATTTTTGGCCAAGAATGCGACGAGACGTGCAACATTTTGTGACTAAGTGTAAAGTGTGCCAATTGGCGAAGGGACACAGCCAGAATACAGGACTGTATGCACCGTTGCCTGTCCCAAGCAGGCCGTGGGATTCTGTCAGTCTAGATTTTGTTTTAGGACTGCCAAAGACACAGAGAGGATATGATTCAGTAATGGTAGTGGTGGAAAGGTTCTAAAAAATGGCACATTTTATACCTTGCCGGAAAACTAGTGACGCCACCCACGTGGCCCACTTGTTTTTCAATGAGATTGTCAGGTTACATGGATTACCCAAAACTATCCTTTCAGACAGGGACGTGAAATTCACAGGACATTTTTGGTGTACCTTATGGTAAAAAATGAACACACACTTAAGCTACAGTTCTGCATATCACCCGCAAACCGACGGGCAGACAAAAGTTGTGAACAGGAGCTTGGGAAACCTGTTACACAGCTTAGTCGGGGAGAATTCATGGATGTGGGACCGGGTGCTAGCGCAAGCAGAGTTGCCTACAACGACTCACCCAACTGTAGCATAGGTTTCAGTCCCTTTCAGATCCTATATGGCATGCACCCTCGCGGAGTGCATGAGCTTCGGGATCTTGGCTTACAGGAACAACGGAGTGCGGACGGAGAGGATTTTGCTAACACAATGAGAGACTTACACGAACAAGTGAAGGCAAAATTACAGGACAACAGCTTAAAATATAAACAACATGCAGATTTAAAGAGGAGGGAAGTTCAGTTTGAAGTGGGGGACGAAGTCCTTGCACACCTACGTAAGGAAAGTTTCCCTAAGGGCACATACAATAAACTTAAGTACAAAAATATAGGGCCTTGTAAAGTCCTTCAGAAATTTTCGGCAAATGCCTACGAGATACAATTGCCACCCGGGATAGGCATTTCACCTATCTTTAACGTAGCAAATCTGTTCCCGTACACAGATGACCCCGCGGAGGAAAAAAAAGATGGACCCAGACAATCCACACGGAATACCCAGGAGGATGGAGAAACTTGGAAGAGACAGATGCCTTATGTTCAACCTCCTGAGATCGAAGGCATCCTCGAAACTCAGGTGGCTAGATGTACTCGGCGGAAGAACTACTTACAGTACCTGGTCAAGTGGAAGGACCGTCCGATTGAGGATAGCTCATGGCTTGACGCCAGGCAGATTGCACAAACAGGAACTTCGGTCGAGGTGATCATGGACCGGAGTCATGATCTCTTTTTACCCCGGGAACTTGATGCAGGAGCATCCAGCTTGCCATAACCAGGCAAAGTCTCAACCAGGTTTGAAGGTTATTGATCAACTGGATTATTTTATTTTTACGTATTCAGGAGATAGTTTTTTTTTTTATTAACTTGTTTTTTTTAACAGAGTTGGTGAATTCAGTCACAATTAGTTAAATGGCTAGAATTAATGTAGTTCGAACAATAGCTAGGGAATAGTTTGTTAAATTAGGAGAGAAATGACAAACTGCTCATACAAATCTTGTAATGTCAGACAAATATGGTTATCAACGATAACAAGATCTTTTTGTAACTAAATCCTATGGCAGTTTGATTAACTGCAAAATCAACTGAAATGGAAGGGCATAAAAGCCAAAATGTAACAGAGGGAAGGGGTTCAGCAATTTCAGAAGGAGAGAAATAAAATGAACAACACACAAATATATATCACTCTGATCATTGTCCATCTGCAAACATTTTCATTGTTCATTCTAGTATTAATTTTTATTACAATTTGATAAAGAAACAAATTGAGAATGTCCATGAACGCACTGTTCTACATCTCGAATATGAACACACAATTTATCTCCAACATTGGACGGATTTCCGCACACATCCAAGCAAAGAACCGAGAGGCATAAACAACTGAAGTACAGGACAAAATAATTGCACACAGAAAGCAACCACAGAACAGAGGTAATTCCGTTACGCACTTTTTCGCATTCTACTGAGAAATCAAAATCGATTGCCAAGCATTTCTATTAATTATTGTCAAACATAACATATATGTATATTAAGGGTTCCATTCCCGTAAGTAAAACAAAATTAAGTGTGTAACCGAAGTAGCGTTACAACCAAAACCCTGGACGAGGTTTCATCCATAGCCAACGACAACCTTTTCTATTTAACAACCATTGTCCAAATCGAAGGCGGAAGAAGTAGAAAGGACAAGCTACAGACAACAACAAACTACAGACAACCTACAGTACCCATGACCATTAACCATTCGGGATAATAGACCGAAAAGCTTGAGGAGTCAGGCCTACCGAGAATCGGTTCACTGTGACAAAAGGAATTGGAGAACCCGCGTGCTCAAGCCGCAACCAACGGCCTGTAACCAACAAACACCAAAGTTAAGTTACATGTGTGTTAAGGGAGAAACCATTCGGTTAAACAAACCAATGCATGCTGAGAAAATCACCATAGTTACCTGAGCAAGCCGAGTCAAAATTGAGCCATAGTGACGTCACGGATAAGTTGCATAGCTGGAGACCAAAGGAGCAAGGTGGGTAAGTAACAGTAACATAAGCTAGACAGATTGAAGCAGGGACGAAAGACATTACCTGTTCAAGCCAACGAGAGACCGCCAAAGTAACCCTGTGCTCAGAACAAACACCAATGTTCACGAAATGAAAACCCAGAGTAACAGAAAGCGTGAGGTTTGAAACCAGATTTGAGTTGTAGAAACAACAAGAGTTCGAAGAGTAAGTCCTAACAGCAACACATACACAGGTCCACAATAAAACGAGAAAGAAATCGAAAAGCAACCCTGACCGAACCATATACGCAGGTCTACATACAACAAACAAGAATACGAAGGGCAAATCCGACGGAAAACCATTTACAGAGCACATGCTGTTATAAAAGCAACAGTCAGGAACTTACCAGATTCGAATCAACACCACAGAGCTGAGGGACAACAACATACAAGTGAAACTTTCCATAAGTTCATGGCCAAGTCGAGTGGAGGAGTATTCGTGAATAGTTACCAACCGAAGACAACCAGTATTCACCATTACAAACGAAACAGTGTTCCAGATAGCAAACCCAGAAAACCCTCGCAGACATTCCCAGCGAAAAGAACAATCCAGAATAACCAAAAGAGTCAGTTGCTTGGCACAAAGAGCGAGTCGGAAACAGGATCGAGGCATTAGGACGAGCCATAAATGCCGCATTAAACTCACAACTACCACCCACTGTGAAGAAATCTTTGTAGACGATCTCCACACGAGGACACAACTGATATTTGTGGACACGTCATTACATACGGACGTGTGGAACAGTGGGCCCTTTGGGCTGGGTTACACCATTGACTCCATAGGTAACCTCTACGGTTCCAACAAACTAATCTTAAGGAAAGCTGGGTATGGCTTGATTGCTATTTATTTTGACATGCAAGACTCACATTTGAGTCTTTGTCCTTGCTTTCCCATACTGTCCTTGCTTCCCGATTTCCCGTTGAAGAGTTTGTTGCCTCTTCTTTATTACCATCTTGCTGCTCTGCTTTGGAAGGAGGTCCAAATCACGCTATCACAACTTTGCATTTATAAATCCATGCTCGCTTTCCTTCATCTCTTGCTACCCTAATCTTTAACATTTCCTCCCTCCTTTCCTAATGTTGTTTTAGAGTTAAATCTTCTTCTAGGAAAAAAAGATAACCCCTCAAGAGATGCTTCTTGCTTAGAATGATATATTTATCATGCAAGCTAGGAATGATGACTTTTATGGGCCTAGTTCTCTTACCGTTAAACTTACCCACCCTCCATGCTTGTCATATTTGTCCTTTCCATAACAAGTTTCCTTTCCAAAAGTCTCTTGCAAGGTCAAGAGTACATTCATTTTTCGCATAGTCTTTCACCCCTTTAATAATTATGTTTGCTGCCCTATTTTGTCTTTCCTTGCCTTCTCTATCTTGCATGTTGTCAACCTGAATGTTTGTTTCTCCTTCCTTATTAGCAGAATTGCTAATAACTTGAGCCCAAGTTTTGGTAAATTTGGTGGAATCTCCTTTCTTTTCTTCTCTTGCTTTCTCTTCATGGTTGTCTATTTGGGCAATCATTTTCCCTTTATCTTGGGATGATTTCACATTCACCACCTCTGTATTTCCACTACAGATTTCTTTATGTTTTGCACATCTACCTTCATGTGTTGTCATTCTATCTTCCCTATCAGGAGAGCTTCTTGTAGCAATGCCACTTGTTCTTTTAAAACTTTATTGCTTTCTGCTAAATCCTTGTTCTCAACTGTTATTATATGAATTTTATGATCTCTTTCCTACTCTTTAGCTTCTAAAATCTCCAACCTTTGTTTTACATTTAATAATTCTTTCACATAAAGATCAGATGACCAGGTGAGAGGTGTGGATGTGGGACTATATAAGGAAGAATCATCAACGAATTTTCCTTTGGACTTCTTGTTGCCACGTGCTTGTAGGGGGGACTTGTTTAAGCGCTTCTTGCAAAGGGCTCGAGTACTTTCCCTTTTAGACCATTTTTTCCTTGTCTGCTCCCATTTTAGATGGGTTAGTCTTCATTTTAAAATGCCTCGATATTGTTTGGCATTGACCCAAACCCACTTCCCAGCTTTGGTGGATGAGACAATTTTCACTTGTCCTAAATCATTTGTCTCCATAAGTTCTAAAATTTCTTGTCCAGTTGTCATGTTTGAATGCATTTACTGTCTAACTTGTTTCGAGAAAGATTTAGGTCTATAAAATGCCAAGATTACTTCACACTACTCCTTGCTACTCAGGATATAGCTGCTCAAGACTTCTGCTGCATAAAAGCTCCCCGCTCTCACACTACTCATTGTTCACTGCTCTCACTGCTGACCACATTGCTCACAATGATGTCCATGCTGCTCACTGCTCATCAACAAAAAACTTCAAAGATAAAAGCAGCAGCCCATAGGGTGGCCTAGAGCTCGACATCCATCCTTCTTAACCCTCGCTCCTCAATGATCCTAGCTTGGTTAAGGCACAACACTGTTCAATTTCTACGAATGACTTGTTTCCAGTTTTCAAAACTAGGACCCCGCTCCAAATCTGAGATGCAGTGGGAAACATCCACAGAGATGAGAAGCAAACCATAAACCACTTTCAAAAACCAATCGCTGTAAAAAACTGGTTTGAGAGGATTTAGAATTACCATCCTGCTAAATTTAATCCGTGCTAAATCACATTGGAAAGGAAGAAAGCATGGCCACTGCAATTGTCTTTTCCATTTGAATCTCAACCCCACATATATCCCAAATCTTCGTAAATCCTACTCACCCTGCTCTGCTCTCCTAAACCACGACTAGGACTGTCCATAACCTCAGAAATGTCCATGTAAATTAAGATGGTTAATATGTTAGGTTCTAGATTTGTAGTGACAGACACACAAACATAATTGAACTTTATTAAAATGCCTCACATCATTGGGCCATGGGGATTCTTAGGGGGATGGATATGTTGAATGAGGTTCTAAATAGACGAGACATGCATCTTATCTCAATGAGGCTTACATGGGCTTAATGGTTAAGAACATGTGTTTCCCCTAATAGATCACAAGTTCAAGTCCATAGTTGAGTAGAGTTTATACACATTTCTAAAATTTAATAGCTAAATCCCATACACCAATTTAATTTATTACTTCACAGTAACTTCAAACTTAAGCTATTATTACTATAATAATATTTTTTTGTTAAATAAAATCTAATAATTATTATAAAAAATACTATAATATTACTAATAATAAAATATCAATAATCATATTTTGTTATTTAAATATTTTTTTCTAATAACCCAATTATTTAATAAGTAATATCAAAATTAATTTCTAACGTCAATCTCAAAGCTATTACAATAACGCTTGAAAACACCCCAGATAACAATCATTCTTCATAAGCTATTACCATAACGTTGGAAAGCAACAAAGTTAATCCTAAGCTATGACAATAACGCTAGAAAGCACCCATGATCACTGCAACATAACAATCATTCTTCCTAAGATAATTTTTTAACCACTAATCGAGGAAAAAAAGATTAATTTATTATTATAATTTTAATTCAGAGTCCTTTCACGTCGGTGGAAGGTCCCCGCTTACGAGAACCACCATCTTTTGAACACGCATTCGATGTATATAAATAGAGATGATCACAATAGAGATTAAAAAGAAACACATGCGGTGAACAGATCCTCGCGGGGCATCGGTAATTCTCCAGAGTCTGCTTCCATACAAATATTCATACAGCAGGCAACTCTCTCCATCTTGCTTTATCGATCGAGATTTATAATCAAAATTGCTCTGCCTTTTATTTTAAACGGTGCGCAAAGCAGAATCTCTTTTATTCTCTTACTTCATAATTATCCGCCGAACTGTACGATTTTTGGTTTGTTTGTATTATTCGGATTTGATATTTGGTGTTTGTATGAAGCAGATTTGGTGTAATATGGAATCAAAGCAGGGGAGGGTTTTTCTTGGTGGGATACCATGGGAGACAACAGAGGAGCGACTGAAGGATTATTTTAAGACATTTGGTGATTTAGTGGAAGTGGTGATCATGAAGGATAAGTTCACAGGCAGGTCACGAGGGTTTGGCTTTCTTGATTTTGCAGATCCAACTGTGGCAGAACGACTTCTCCTCTCCTGGATTCCAAGCACAACATCGATGGCCGTATAGTAAGTTTCTTTTCTTAACCTCTTTTCTTTTCCCATGACCTGAAGATTTATGAATAGCATGTTATAACTAGTTCATGTGTCTGTCTTCCTCTGCAAATATTTAGGTCGAAGTTAGAAAAGCAATTCCCAGAGATGAGCAGAATAACAAAAATAGGAGTAGGGATATTACACATGGTTATGGTGCCCAAATTCAAAGTAGGACAAAGAAGATATTTGTGGGTGGCCTACCACCCACTGTTACTGAGAATGACTTGAGGGAATATTTTAAACAGTTTGGTACAATCACCCATGCAGTTGTGATGTATGATCCCATAACTCAATCATCTCGAGGGTTTGGCTTCATCACATTTGACTCAGAAGATACTGTGGATATTGTTGTGCAAACGCCCTTTTATGAGCTCAATGGGAAGATGGTTGAAGTCAAACGATCAGTGCCCAAGGAGCTTTCTAGTGGCCATGGTCGTTTTCCTGTAGGTAGAGGAGGGAATTTTAGTTTCAGCAATGCGCATGGCTTCAATTCTAATCCAATTCCTTCAGCGGGTTATTTTCCTGCAATGAACACTGGTTATAGTGCTGCTGTGAACACTGGTTATAGTGCTGCAGTGGGAGAAACAAGTAGCTATTCTTCATATGGGCCTGCTGGGTATAATGTTTCCAGTTATGGAACTGCTGCAGGATATGGACCTGCTATTACTGGTAATGGCTATGGTAACACTAGTTTTGTAAACAATATTCCTAGCTATGGTCCTAGCACTGGGAGCATCTATGGAGGAGCTCCTAATAGCTCCGGAGGTCCTGTTGCCTATGGAGTAGACACTGCAGGGAATGGAGGATTATTTCCTAGCTATGGTCCTAGCACTGGGAGCATCTATGGAGGAGCTCCCAATAGCTCCGGAGGTCCTGTTGCCTATGGAGTAGACACTGCAGGGAATGGAGGCTTATATGGCAATGGTGCAACACCTACTCCAGGTTCAAGTATGGGGGGTGCTCCAGCCATGCCTTATGGAAACACAGGTAGCTTTGTTGGATATGAAGACCCAGGGAGTAGGGGCATTAATCCCTATGGAGCAGGTCAAGTTGACAATGGGCAGTCAAATGGCAACAATGCTGGTTATGCAGCACAGAACAATGTGTTTGAAATGGGAGTCACACCATATGGCTCAGCAAGTGTGGGATATGGAGATGCATAGAGGGACACATGTGGCAGCTCTAGTAATGGAGACTCCTCTAAGAGAACGAGATCAACAACTAGAATGACTGTGGGAGTTGAGTCAGGCTTATAGCATATCAAGAAGCCGTATACTAGATTATCTTGTTAATCAACAGTAATCACTGAGAATTTGATCATAAGAATGCAAAAATATGTTTATCTATTTTATTTGTTAAAACTATTTTAAACATTGTTGTAACGACGAGTTTTTATTATTTTTACTTGAGCTATCTTACTATATGAATTGTATTTCAATTACAATTTTAATGAACATTTAGGTTTATAAAGTCGATTTTAATGAACATTTAAGTTTATAAAGTTGATTATTGTTAAAAATTGTGAATATTTACATTGTAATAAGTGCTTTTTAATGGCAAATATAATTCCTTATATCTTTGATGTTAATGATCAAAAAGTATATTGGAACAAACCACTCATTGTAACTCTAAATCTCTTCTATTATAACATAAGGCTATAACATCACACGTATTGGGGTTTCACTCAACGAACCTCAACATGCGGGTTAATGACATCCTAAACAATACCTCCAATTTCACCACATTGGAAAATACATCTAATTTAACCCCTGAGCCTTGGGTGCCATTGGCCCACACTTTGCCTTGCTGCCACAAGTGCTGTTGCCTTTGTGAGTCTGGCCACGGCCATGCGACCCTTCACCTTTGCTCACCCCCTGCTTGCCACCTCTGCGGCCTCCTCTCACACCTACATTGCCTTTCTCCACACGGCCAAATGTTTTGACACCTTGATGGGGCGTCACTGTGACCAAAGCTGGTTTTGTCACCCCTTCAAAAGCAAGGGCAACATGGGAGGAAGAGCACCCCCTTTGTGCCGACAGTTTCATAGCTTCCTCCAATGGAGGCATGCCTTGAACATTCACCAAACACTAGACTTTCCACCCAAAAGAACACTCCCCACAAAGAGAAGACTCGAGCATAACCACTCAAGCTATTTTTAAATCCTCCTTAGTCACTATTAGAAGAGATGTTCTTAAAGCCCTCTCTTTTTGCTTTAAACAGAACCCTCCCTCATTCGATTCTTATTTGGACCCCTCAAAACTTCAATGGCTCAAACCCTGGATCTAACCCCTCCCAACTTCTCCTTCAAATAAGTTGAGGTCCTGTCATTCATGGCTTCTTCAAAACTCTCTTGAAGTTTTGCTGACTAGAAGCTGAATGCCTATTCTTGGATTCTTCAATTTGATGGAGCTTCAAAGCGAAATCTAGTAGTGGCAAGAGGGGGAGGGATTCTCTCTAATCCCAAAGGAATAATAGTAAATAAGTATGCTTGGGGATTAGGAAGAAAAACCAATAATCAAGCACAGGCTTACAAACTCTAGATGGGTCTCCTTTTAGTCAGAAAAAAGGGAAATTAAGGACATAATTATTATGGGGGACTCCCCCTGTGTTATCTAGCTCTTAAAAATAGACCCCTCTCCTAGAGAAAATGTTCTTAGCTTATTGCTCTATCGAATCAAGGCTATCTTACTTTCATTCTCCACCTCACAACTCTTCCATATAATGATAAATCTTAATGAGGAAGTCAACTAATTGGAAAATAAAGCCTACTCCATGATGTGGACTCCTCCCTCGTGCCTATCATCCCCTTTGTATCTACCCAACTTGCTAAATCATGTAGAATTAAAGGTTAATTATTGTTCTTAAGTGGTTAATTCATGCTTGAAGGAGTGGAGTACAATCAAGAGGCTCAACGCGATGTCCTGGTGGGCTAAGATGCATGCACTCATGTTAATCAAAATTACAATCAATTTGTTTAAGGTCACTATGGTGCTATAACAGATGGATTGCCAATTTGATTTCTCTTATGTGAATTCTTCAAGATTGAGAATGTCCAAATGCCTTGTGAATGATTTATGAATACCTCCCAAGTTAAGAGGGAGTGTTGAAGAAAGTGTAACTAGGTTCAGTCTTCATTAATGTAATTTTGATCTTTGTACTTGTAAAAGAAAAGACATATTATTTTTTTCATATGTAACAATGAGTTTCTTGCTCGTTGAATAGGTTAAGCACATGTTTGAGTACTTCTAGGAAGTTAAAGAATCAATGTATTTTTTGAAGGCCCTTATGGGCTTGTTACGCCATGTAAAAATAAAAACAAGTATTAGAGTCAAAAGAAGACCTCCAAGCCTCTATATGTCAGCATCATAAAGGGAAGCAATTCTAATTATAGAGATCAAGTTAGCCTAATAGGAGGGGCAGACTCTTATGTAAAGGGTCATTTGACCTTTCCAATACAAAGCTATTTATATATGAAATATGTGAAGGGGAATTAATTGGGCTAGAAAAGAGTTCTTATTAGGCCTCTTACTCAAGCAAAGAAGGAGACTACTCAAGTGAAGGAAAGAGAAGGAATCATGCACCATTTTCTTGAAGATATCCCCTCACATGTGTTAAGAATTAGGGCCACACTGTTGCTACATCAGATCTGCTACTAGATCAAAAGGAAGAGCTCGATTGGGTTAAGAATATGGTCCTCTTCCCAAGTGAGAAAGTGTACATTTCAAACGAAGGAACAAAGAAAAGTATCTCTTCTAGGGCAAGCATAACTAGGGTTGCTATTAGTCGTCAGAAGAAGAACATAGTGGGAAGATGAAGTGCTGCAAAATAAAAAGGCTTGACTTGTGCTTGGAGGATCTTCTTGTCAAGGGTCTAGGGTTTGGATTTTTTCAATTGAAGCTTCAATAAGATAAATTTGTAGAAGGGTTTTCCTCTATAGGAGAGAAGTTTTTCCCTAGTTGATGAGCCAATATCTTGTGTTCTTGTCTCTTGTGTTTTGGTAGCTGTTTGATGAAGTAAGAGAACATACAATAATAATAATAAGAAGATCGTGTGAATAAGAACAGTAAAATTACTTCACAATTTTTTATCATTGCTAGAAGAATCTCATTATAACATAGATGCCTTAGATTCTTCGGCATGGCATCAGAGCTAAGGTGACTCGTCAAGGAAGGGCATCTCAAGAAGAAGTGAAGCATCAAGATCAAGAAAGGTTGAAGAATTAGATCCATCAAAGACAAGGAGGATTACCATCTCCTCTCCTAGATCCATCAAGAAGGACTACCATCGTGGGAGCAAAGAAAGAAGAAAGCCTTCCATCTAAAGGCATCCACAAGAAGGCTCATTCAAGAAGAAGTCTTCATCTTCAAAAGGAAAGCACTCTAGATCAATTTTTATCATTGAAGGCCTCTACACATTGGGAAGTTCTCATCACCAAGCAATCTCTCACAAGGTACCTTGAAGGAAGCATGTTGAAGATCTCTAAGATCCAAGAAGACAAATCATCAAATCTTCAAGGAAGCAACAAGATCTCTTCATCACCAACACTTTCAAGTAAGTATTTTTATGTCCTCTTTTGAACACATCAAAATGTATTTTTGCAAGGAAAGCAACAAATTGGTTGGGACTGGTAATTTCCTTGCATGAAAAAAGAAGACTGATCTACTTCTCAAAGAGAACAATATTTTGGACTACATCAAAGGGAGTATCATTGTTCTTGCTAAGGAACAAACTCAAGCTCTAGCAAAGTATAACAAGGATGAGACAAGAGCTCAAATATTCTAATAGAATCCATTAAGGACTCTCCTTATGTTTCCAAACTTGAAACATCTAAAGAAATCTATGATAAGCTAGTGGAGCTATTATTCTAAGTTAGTACAATTGGAGAAGTGATATCATTATGTAATGAATTATATAAGATGAAGATATCCAAGGAAGAAAGGATAACTCCTTACTTCATGAAATTCTCTAAGATGAGAGATCAACTACAAGAGCTAGGAGAAGTTATGTGCGACAAAGAAATGACAACTATAGTACTTAATGCTCTACCTAAGGAATGGGGCAACTTCACATCAAGTATATATGCCAAAAAGGAAGCTACCCCACTAAATGAACTTTGGTCTCTATGAAAAAATGAGGAGGCTAGACTCAAAGCCAAAGATGACGTGGGATAAAAGGAGCGAGCAGTTGCTACTATGACAAAGAGAAAAGGAAAATTTAGCAAGTTTGGTCCACAAAGAAGAGCTAAAAGAGAAACGTCCAAAGTCCAATGCTTTGGTTGTCAAGAGTATGACCACTTGATCCAGAGCTCAAATTTTTTCTCAAAATTCAAAGTTGTTGGATCGGTGTGGAATCTAAATGACTGCGTAGTGCTCAATGTCCTGAATCCAACAGAACTCATTTCGCTCGAAACAGACACCATATGCTCCCAGAAACACATTCTGTTTGTTTTCTCAAACAGGCAAATTTGGCAAAAAAATGCACAACACTACACAGCCAACAGTCCGTACTGTTGATGTGGCAAGCTAATTAAGCTACCTATGTGTCAAGATGACATGGCAAGGTGACTGTGCATATGATTAGATTTAGCCAATTAATGTTCGCCATGTGTCAAAGGGTACAGAGTTGAGTTGGTTGATTTGGATTGGTTGTTTAGTGGCCAACCACAGGCTGCCATGTGGCCCAACCAGAGTTTGCCATGTGGTAGCATGAGGCCCACCAAATTTTTTTTTGGGTCTGAATAGCCTATGTGGGAATGAAACCTACAACCTCCATTGTACTAGTTGCATGTGTTACCAATAGGCCATGTGTATCACTTGATAAATGTTGGCAGAGACTTTATTTTAAAGTTTGAAGGGTGGCACAAATGGAATTGGGGGTGGGCTAGGGCTTAGCCCTTGTCCACCCCCGTGCCACAGGGGCATGGGCAAGGGGTCGGGGGCTAGGCCCTAGCTTGCCCTCATGGCAGTAACTATTACCAGAACTGCCGGCATATCATGTGAACGGTCCACCAAAACTGTCATGGTTTAACTAACCATTGGCCTTAAACTCTTACCACCTGCATCTGATTACCATCGCAGCTATCGCAGACATTTATGCAACCCAAGCATTAATTTCCAGGCATTAGTAAGACATTGGCCATGTGAACGCTTGAATCGCCAGTCAGCAAGCCGTTCGCCTAATTTCCCACCTTTGAAACCACTGAGCCCTAACCACCGACATGTGACTAGGTTTGTGGTTAGCTTAAATTGTCAGTTCGACCACCAATTGTGGGGGGCCAGTCCCAGGTCGTATGGAGGCCCATGTGCCCAGGGGCATAAGTTTCGGGGGCTAGAAAAATTAACGGTCCTACAATTTTGCTCACCAAGCGGTAATTGAGCAAGGTTTGGAGGAGAAGTTTCGCGTTTGGGGTGCCTGTGCTGGGTTTGGGTTGAATTGTAGGGAGGTTAACAATAGAATTTGGTAAAATAGAGAAAGCTCATATATTTTTTAGTTTTTGGTCTTTTCATGAGTAGGAAGAGGCTAGACAGGAAATTTTGGGACTTCTAAAGCCAATGGAACAAGTTTCAAAGCCATTGGAGCATTTCTGAAGAGAATTTTTGCAGGTTTAAGTATATGGATGCTAGGTTCAACCAGGGGGTCGAATCAAATTTTGAAGGCTTTTGAGAATGAAGAGGACCTTGTAGGAGTTTTCTAGCCTTCATATGTTTCCTTCAATAGTTGAGACATCTATAGTGTAGCTCATGTTTATCTTTTCTCATTATGTCCTTGAGGAAAGTTCTCTTTTAGTACTTCAAGTGAATTGATGTACTTTTTATGCTCATTGTCACATGGAGTATGGGGTCTTGATTTGAGAACCCTTTTCTTACTGATTGTTTCATGACTGAATGTAGGTTTTCATGCTTTTAGAGTGAGAGTTATTTGTAGGAGAATTTGCCACTATTATCAACAAGAAGGATCATTTGCAAGATGAGGAATACTAGGATCCTTTGGTGGAATATTCAATAGAAGGTTCATGAATTTTAGGAAAAGAAAATGTATCGATACGAATTCCACTTATGGGATTCAAGAAAGGATGATATGCAAGCAAGGGAATATGTAGAAAAACAAAGAGAATTGAGGGAATATCAATCCTAAATTTTGTCAAAGGAAGCTGAGATGATCAAGGAAAGAACTAAGATGATGTATGTATGCATCTTTATTTTCAGTTTAAAAGACATGCCATCATATGTATTAATGAGCATGGGGAATATCTCTAAAAGGCATGGTCAAGAATAAGGAAGATCTCTTTCATTAATAATATGCTCGAAGGCATGATTCACACACCAATAAAGGAAAACATGAGAAATGTCCTCAAGGAGTATGATGTGGTTGAATAAGAAATCTATGAAGAAGCATATGGGAAAAGAGATCAGAGATGAAAGGACACCATGGTCACTAGGAATCATCATCCGATAGATTTGTTGAAGGCATCCCCAAAAAGAAGGCACGAGAACTCTAACAAAGGAAGAAAAAGATCAAAGGACCCTTGACACTTGGAAAGATCTTGGACATGTAAAAATGCAGGATGCTGATAATTCAAGCCAACAAGATGTCATGATGGAAAACCATATCATAAGGTATTATTTGATTTAATTTTTGAATTCTTGAGTAATATCTAGATGAAATCATGTAGGGTTACTAGAACAAGAATTGTAATTTCAAGTACAATTAGCATTCATGTGGTGGATGAAAATTTTGGAAAGAAGAATGATGAGAAATAAGTAGCTATATGACAAAATTTCCAGACATGTTTCAAGAAGGCCACTTTCCATGAAGAAAGGAATGACATGAAAAACTAAGAAGGAAGGTGATCAATGGCTAATGCCCTACAAGGAAGAAGCTCAACTGAATTTCATGACACCAAGGAAAGAAAGTGATCATGCAGTTGAAGGACCCATGAAGAAGAAGTTGCCGATGAAAAGGAGAATCCCTAGTTAAAAGGGAGCTCTACCAAGTCCCTAATTAAGAGGGAGTTTGGGAAAGTTCCTGGCCAGAGGGAACTTGGGTACATTCCTTTAAAGGAATGAACATATCTTCCCTAGTTAAGAGGGAGAGATAGACCCAACATTCTTGTCTTCACATGGGAAGAAAAAATGGAAGGATTTGGTAACCATCTAGCATTTGATACTCTTTGAGGATTTGTAGGGCATCCAAGATAAGAGTAGGTAAGAGGGATGATATTCTTTGAGGGCTTGGAACCCAAGATAAGAATAGTCCTAAAAGGTCATACTCAGTGAATACCCGGGTGGGTATGTACCATGAGAGACAATGATGAAGGTCTCTATAGTTATTGGTCTCGCCAATATTGTGCTCTGATCTACTGAGAGATAGAGCTACCAGTCAAGGCCTTGTTGTGGAAACAATGTTGGTTACTATGATGCTATAACAAATGGATTGCCAATACGGTTTCTCTTATGTGAATTCTTCAAAATTGAGAATGTCCAAATGCCTTGTAAATGATTTATGAATACCTCCATGGTTAAGATGGAGTGTTGAAGAAAGTGTAACTAGGTTCAGTCTTCATAAATGTAATTTTGATTTTTGAACTTGTAAGAGAAAAAAAATATTATTTTGTTCATTTATAACAATGAGTTTCTTGCTCATTGAATAGGTCAAGCACATGTTTGAGTGCCTCTAGGAAGTCAAAGAATCAATGTATTTGTTGAAGAGCCTTATGTGTTTTTTACACCATGTAAAAATATATATTAGGGTCAAAAGAAGACCTCCAAGAAAAGTCCCAAGCCTCCTCCATATGTCAGCATCATAAAGGGAAGCAATTTGAATCATAGAGATCAGGTCGGCCTCAAGTTAGCCTAATGGGAGGGGTAAAATCTTATATAAAGGGCCATTCGACCTCTTCAATACAAAGAAATTCATATTTGAAATCTACAAAGGAGATGAAGAGAAAAGGTTACCAAAAATTCAAGGAAAGGAGCCTCTAGTGTAGGGAAGAAGGAAGGAAGACAACCGAGTTTTAGAGGGTTGTTTTAGGGCCTATTATAGTCACACGTGCAAAGGAAGGGAAGCTCATTTTGCTGTCATAACAATCCTCCTATTGTAATCACCAAAAGGGAATTAATTGGGCTAGAAAAGTGTGCCTATTAGGCCCATTACTCAAGTGAAGAAAGAGAATACTCAAGTGAAGGAAAGAGAAGGAATCACACACAATTTTCTTGAATATATACCCTCACATGTGTGAAGAATTAGGGTCACACTGCTACTACATCAGAGCTGCAACTAGATCAAAAGGAAGAGCTCGATTGGGTAAAGAATAAGGCCCTCTTCCTAAGTGAGGAAATCTACATCTCAAACAAAGGAACACAAAAAAATATCTTTTCTAGGGAAAGCATAAATAGGGTTGCTATCAGTTGCCCAAAGAAGAACATAGTGGGAGGACGAAGTGTCGGATGAAGGAGGATGAAGTGCTGCAAAAGAAAAAGGCTTGACTTTGTTGGAAATAATACTAGGAGGGGGGTGAATCAGTATTATAAGTTCAATAAATTTTCATTTCCTAAACAGATTTATATACACTACATCTGTGAAGTGAACTAGCATGTACATGCTATTGTTATTAGATAAACCAACGTATACCGAGAGAACTTATGATTTAATCAATTTATCATGAGTTTACCTTTAATAAGTGAATCAGTAACTTGTTAAGGAATGTAGTAAATCCATAATAAAAAATCACACATAAGAAACACACATGAACACCAAGATTTAAGGTGGAAACCCAATGCGGAAGAAAAACTACCTGTTGTTATCGTCTCTATCTTCTTTTAATAATAAGAAAATCTATTTAGAATCTTGTACTGGTGCAGACTCATACCAGTATGAAGGAACCTACCTGCAAAAGGCTACATCTTTCTCTCATTTTCCAGCTTCTACTGGAAGGGAGCTACAACCCCTAACTCTTGTACTAGCCAATGTGTTTACTAGTACATAGGCAACGACCTACAGAGGGCTACAACCTTCTCTCATTTTCAAGGGACCATGTTTCATAAATTTTCAGATTGGATGCTCCTGGTACACAACAATACAAATGAAGGCCTCCTTTCATCAAATTTTCACACTCGACCCATTAGAAACTTTCAAACTCAAACTGAATCAACCAACAATAAGTTAATCTGAACAATCAGATCACTATCACCATAACACTATGTTGAACCCAAAAACTTGCATCATCATTTAGAACTAGATGTAACCTCAAAAATCATGCATCAGAGTGTATACGCTACTTTACTGAACCTAACCTGCATGTATATGCTACTTCCTTTAACCAAACCTGCGTATACCCTCAAAACTACTGAAACATAAAACTTATGAATCAAGTATGTGCCAACTAGCTATATACTGAAAATCTATTGTCAATTTACTAAGCTTTAGTTAGGCAATAGTAGAGATAACCCTTCTTACTTAGACAATCAATCAATGAGGCACCAAACTCCTTATGCATTCAATTTTACATTTAGATCTAAGAAGACTTCATTGACAGACAACAGTAAAACAATAGAACTGATTAGATAGATCAGTCAGATTTGAAGAATAGGCTTTTCTTTTGTATACGCTACTTGGAAGAGTAGAAACTGTGTGTATATGAGCTTTACCGAGACAAACCAACATATAGATCTACAAATATTAACTCATAACTTTGCTACTATTCCAGACTTCAGAAAAACCCAAATTATGACATTTAAAGAATAAAATAGGTGTACACAATCAGATCTAGCCCAATCAAAATTAGATCATTCAATTATAAGTCATTTAAGGTCTCATGGTCCTGATCCAACATTGAATTCAAGGTGCACACAATATTTTAGATCAAATCACAAACACAACCCTGGAAACATAAAATATACTTCAGATATAAGTATTCCTGAAAAAACCCTTTTACTTGCACACTCTGGCCTTATGATATTCTCCTCCTTATATAGTTTTAGGCCTTTCTCAATACCTCAGACAAAAACCACTTAGGACCCATGGTATTCTTGGATGGGATCAAATAGTCATTACTCCGTTGAATATTGTGAGCTAATACCATTGTATTGACCCATGGTATTGTTTACTCTTGAATTTCCTTGATTTTCCAACATATACATGCTTTTCTTCTTGTGAAAGTGCGTGTATACATATACACTCTTTTTGTTCTATGAACCTGCGTGTATACGCTGTTTTGACTAAGTGGACCATCGTACACATCTTAAACTACTTTACACCATCCTTTTCCTTCAACTTCTTTATTCTGATCAGTAGACCTTAGTTCCATCTACCTGTTCTTTTGTACCAATGCCCTATTACATATGAATAGGCCTGTTACACTATGGGTTACCATTCATCAAAACTGAACCAACCTATGAGAGAGTTGCCATCAAGGACAACACTTGTATCATAATGCCAACAATCTCACCCTTTATACTTGATGGAAACCATGATGGTGTTGATTACTGCAAGCTGTAGAAACTGTTAGAGATAACATGTAACACCAACACCAAAATACTCTCCCCCTTTGACATCAAGGGCAAAGGGCAGACCAACATACTATCTCCCTTTGATATACATTATGCTATCCATGCTTCCCTTGAGTACATGAAAAATTTGTAGAGATATGTTTCAAAAGAATAACATGACTCTAGAACTCAACTAAGTGAGTATGACCTCCTTAAGACCAATGACTCATACATACATCAATCACCCAACCAAGTGGGGATACACCACATTTGACTCATCCATCCAACCAAGTGGGGATATACTAATTGTTTATACATGACAGAAATACAACAATTATTACATCATCCATTCCAGGTGTAGTGGGGAAACAAATTACATCATATGTCCAATAGGACTCATTCAAATATAGACTATGATAGAAGGAGTCATATCACCCCCTAGATCTTTACATGACTTATGCAACACATGATATAAATATCTGAAACCATAGTTGAACTCAGCAACCATAATGCCAATGATGTAGAATGTGTGTGAAGGCTAATGCTCCCCCTGAACTTGTGTTACCTGTGCATAGTAAACAAGTCATTCATCAAGGCATATTTGTCAATTAGATAAAAATCAATGAACAAAACATATCGTCAGATTGTAATCATCAATATTAGACAAAGCATCCATATTAGAGTTTGACCCACTATTTTTCTATCAGAAAAGCATATACGTTCCTTCAGCTACAGTACCCCACGTGTATTCGTGACTATACTTCATGAAACCTGCATATAATAACCTTCCTCTAAAAAATGGATTTAACAACATGATGATGTAGCAACTACTCCCAGCTTTTGTCTGAGATATTCAAATGTTTCTCTGGGAAGCGGTTTGGTGAATATGTCAGCGACCTGTTCTTTGGAGAGAACATACTCCAATTTAACCTTTTGTTCAAGCACTTGTTCTCATAGAAAATGGTACTTAATGCGTATTTGCTTGGTATTGGAGTGCATGATAGGATTTTTTGAAATATTGATGGCACTTGTATTATCACATAGAATGGAGATGGGTGGAGTACATGTGATTTGAATGTCCTATAATGTTTGCATCATCCAAAGTAGTTATGTGCAACAAGATGTAGAAACCACATATTTTGCTTCAGGTGTAGATTAGACAATCGAACTTTGTTTCTTGCTGAACCAAGACACTGATCGAGAACCCATATAGAGTGCACCTCCACTAGTGCTCATTCGATCATCAACATTTCCTGCCTAATCTGTATCTGTATATGCATGAAGAGTAATATCTGTATCTTTAGGATACCATAGTCCAAATTCCTGAGTTCCTTGAAGATATTTGAAAATTCTTTTAACTACTTGAAGATGTGATTCCTTTAGATTTGCTTAGAACCTTCCAACAATTCCTACTACATGCATGATATCAGGTCTGGTACCTATTAGATAGAGCAGACTTTTGATCATAGATTTGTATGTTGGTTGGTTTATTGTAGGTGATTCATCGTTAGAACTGAGACTGCATCCTGTTACTATTGGAGTACATATTGGTTTAGAATCTTCCATTCTATACTTCTTCAAGATCTGCTTGAGATATTTTCTTTGTGAAAGGAAAATACCATCTTTTGTTTGTTGTACTTAGAAACCAAGAAAATAAGTAAGTTCACCAACTAAGGACATTTGAAATTCTTGTTGCATTACTGAAGCAAAATTATAACTTATGGATTCTTCATTGCTACTAAAGATGATATCATCAACATAAACAACAATAATTAGCAGTTTATCATTTTCAATCTTTGCGTATAAATTGTTGTTTGTAGAGCCTTTTATGAAACCTTTTTGTTGTAGATATTTGTCAAGGCGGTAATACCAAGCCCTTGGAGCATGTTTCATACCATAGAAAACCTTTTTGAACTTGCATACGCGTTTTGCATCATTTCCAAGAATGAATCCTTTTGGTTGTTCAATATAAACTTCTTCTTCTAGATCTCCATTAAGAAACACTGATTTTACATCCATTTGATATACTTTGAATTTTCGAAAACTAGAAAGAGAAAGAAACATCCTTATGGCTTCAAGTCTGGCAACAGGTGCAAAAGTTTCTTCAAAATCTATACCTTCTTGTTGAACATACCCTTTACAAACAAGTCTTGCCTTATTTCTAATAACTTATCCATTTTCATTTAGCTTATTCTTAAATATCCATTTTGTTCCTATAACATTTTTATCACGAGGTCTAGGAACTAATTCCCAAGTATCATTCTTTTCAATTTGGTCAAGTTCTTCATCCATGGACTTGACACAACATTCAACTTTACATGCTTCATTTACATTCTGAGGTTCTGTGGAGGATAGTAATGCTAGATAACTTGAGGTCTAGATTCATCAAGCATAAATTGAGCTATTTGTTGAACTATTATGTTCATTCTTTCCACCACGATATTTTTTTGAGGAGTTGTTGCGACGAAGAATTGCCTTTTTATTCCAAGCTCACAAACCACACACCCATTTGATCGGAAAACAACTTCATTTCCTTGATCACACATTTGATTGACACTCAAGATGTTATGTTTTAAACCATCTACATACATGACATTTCCGTATTTAACCTTTTTCTTTCAAGAAAACGGAACCTTTACCTTTAATGATAGCTGGTGTGTCATTTCCTAATGAGACATTCTTTTCCTTTTCTAAAGCATTATAAGAATGAAGTTTGTTTTTATCACCTGTCATGTGTTTGGAGCATCTGTTGTCGATGTACCATTGATTCTCTTGTCCTTCTGCATATAGAGCTAAGCCACAACTTTCTGATTGAGATTCCTTCTTTCTCCATATCTTGGAATTTAATGATGACTTATCTTTTTGAAGTGTTGGTCAAAATTTGCTTTTGCATTCAGATTCGTCATGACCAAAGTTGTTACAAATCGAACATTCTATTTTATATTCAAGAGGAGAAAAGTTATTATAGGAACTTTTCTTAATTCTAGTTACACTCCTTTGATTTCATGCTTCTCTAGTCATGATGGTTTTGTAAGCAACACATTGAGCAACCTTATGCCCAAAGTTATGACATGAAAAAAATTGCCCATTAAAGAAGTTTCTGTGATCATAGAATCTTTTGGCATTGTTTATTTGTTGGTTGAAGCTTCTACTGATATTCATCCTTGGAGTAAATTGAGTATGATTTACCTGATGAGTGTTTTTAGGCCTTTGCTGATGATTGGCATACAGTTTACTGGTCTTTGCTGCATCAAGATAGCTTCTCGTGGAGGCTGACGACTTCTGTGATTGAGATGATTCTTCGGTATATCCAAGTCCTGTCTTTAGCAGAGGAGAACGCTAAACTTTGATGATTTCATTTAAAGTTTCTGATCGTTTAGTAAATATGAGATTAAGAGATTTTTTCTTTTGAAGTCTTTTCTTAGACCCACAATTTCACATTCTATATTTTCATTGTGCTTTTCCCTTTCAGTGAGTTGGTGTGTCAACATATATATGATCATATTATTTTCTTATAAAAATATTTTGAGCTTAGTGATTTCTTCAATAAAGTCTTCCTCTTCTAAGGCATCCAAGAAATCATCATTGCCATAAGCCATGAGTAGTCTATAATCTTGTTCAGTTTCATCTTCATCATTATTAGATAAATCATCACTCTTTTCATGCATATAGTAACTACTTCTATTGACAACCTATTTCTATTGCATGTTACATATTCCTTTCCCTCCTCATATTTATCTTTATGAGGACATTTGGTAGCATAATGATCGACTCTACCACAAGAAAAAAATTTAAATGGTAGCTTACCTCTGAATCTTCCGGAACCCCGTTGAAGCTTCTTGACAAAATTTACCTCATCTTCTTCTTCTAAAATGTATCCTGGTTGATTGTGCTCTTCCTTTTCTTTTCCCTTTTTTGAAGCTTTAAAAGCAACTTCTCTCATATCTGATGGACCTTCTTTCCTCATTTCAAAGGCAATTAGGATTCCATGGAGTTGAGTCACAGTAATAGTTTGAAGATCCTATTTTTCTTCTATGGCAAACACTTTTGACTCAAATTTAGAAGACAAAGATATCAACATTTTCTCAACTAAAGTAGCTTCCTTCATCTCTTCACCCAGATTCTTCATACAATTAACAATCTCCTTAGCTCTAAATGATTTTGTCCCATATCTCTTTGGCTGTCTTGAGCTGCATGACTTTGACAAATTCTAATTTTGACAGACTTCCCAATAACATATTGATTACTTTGGCATTGGTTTCATATAATTTCTTACCTGTAGAGTCTGAAGGAATTGCTGCTAGAAATTGATATCCTCCTTCTACAATTTCCCTAACATCAGCTCTCGACGATTGTAGATAGGCTCTGGTTCTTAATTTCCAATATACCATGTTGCTCCCATTGAAGATTGGTGGTTTGATAGATCCCATGCCTTCGTGATTATTCATCTTGAAATATCTTCCTTCAAGCGATCAAGCTTCTTCTGAAGCACATGCTCTGATACAAATTGTTGGAAATAACCTTGAGAGGGGGGGGGGGGGGTGTGAATCAGTATTATCAATTCAATAATTTTTCATTTTCCAAATAGATTTATATACACTACTTCTATTAAGAGAACTAGTGTGTACATGCTACTATTATTAGAGAAACCAATGTATATCCAAAGAACTTATGATTTAATCAATTTATCATGAGTTGATCTTTAATCAGTGCATCAGCAACTTGTTAAGCAATGCAGTAAAGACATAATAAACAATCACACATAAGCAACACACATGAACATCAAGATTTAAGGTGGAAACCCAATACAAAGAAAAACCATCTACTGTTTTCGTCTCTACCTTCTTTTAATAATAAGAAAATATGTTTACAATCTTGTATTGGTGCAAACTCATACCGGTACGTAGGTGTTAGGTTTCTATACAACTAGTGTAACCCCTTATTGTTATTAGTTCAACCCCATTATTATATTGTTGTTCCCATATATTCCCCTTGTTGTTATTATTGTACCCCATAGAAGCCCACTATTGTCATTGTTGTGCCCCTACAATATTATTGTTATGTAGGCTCTGATTGTATTGGGACCGCTTAGACTCCTATATATAGAAAGGAGGCCATGTCATTGGTATCATCCAAGAATTTTTCATTCATGTAATGTCAAGGAGGTTTCCCCCTCGAAAAGGTTGAATTTTAAGGCGTTGATCTTTCTTTTCTATCTTTTTGTGAGCTGGTTTTATAACATTTGGTAACAGAGCTTTGGATTCTAGGGTTACGCTACTCCAAACAGGCCATTGTGGGATTTTCAATATAACTCTTTCCTGTGACGTTTTAGAAGCTAAGAAAAACATCCATTTGAGCTGAAATCGCATTGAACCTTGGGTCCAAATTTCAGATCTTGTTACTCTATACTTTCAGAGATATGATCTGAGGAAGTAAGGGTTTTTTCAAGCTCCAAAATTCCATCTCAAACATGTCATCGTGGAATTTTCACTATAATTTGTTTTCTACAAAGGTTTAGATTCTGAAATTAAAACCCATTTTAGGCGAACTCTTGGTGAAGCTTGGTCCCAAATTTAAGATCTTGTTCCGCTATATTTTTGGAGATATAATCCAAGACATTTAGGGTTTTTGTAGTATCCCGAATTACATCCCAAACATGTGACCTTAGGAAAATCATCATAACTTTCCTTCTGAGCATCAGATTGAAGTTTTATAAGAAGTTACAAAAAGAGGAGGTCTGTATATTTTTATGTATCAGGTTCATGTTCCAAGGTCGAAAAAATGACACATTGAACTTTGTACAAGTTCACTCTTCTGAAAAGGTATATAATCAGGTCATGTTGGGAGATTGTGCATAAATATTTATTGGAGAATCCAATTTCGATTAGACTAGTGGCATTGGAAAGAGGATACAGAGGGATACTGCAGGGCGTAATTTTAGAACTGGGAGATCCGAAGTTACAAAGTTACAGTTGTTTCAAGATGTAGCTCCTAAAATAAATAAAAGGTGATATGAATAAGTTTTATGGAAAGGATCCAGTAAATTGAATACTATAGATGGAGCAATATTTTGATCTACATGAGGTGCAATTGTTACAAAAGGTATGTATTGCATCTTTATATTTAGAATCAAATCAATTTTTATGCTATGAAGGGATTTGTTCTCGTAAACCATTTTTCACGTGGTTAATTTTCATAGAGGAAATGATAGCACATTATCAGGATACAAAGAGAAACACCTTTAGCCAATTGATAAATCTCAAACAAAAGGGTTCAATGGCAGAGCACGTTGAGGAATTTCAAAAATTGAATATAAGGGTAAATGATATTCTAGAGAAGCAAAGGATTGATGTCTTCATAGGGACTTTAAAGGATAACATTCAACATGAGATTCGTCTTTGGGAACATGATTCATTGGAGAAGGCATTTAGGTTGGAAAGAAAAATTGAAAGCGGAAATATGGAAACAAGGAATCTGACCACTCACAACTATAAATATGGAAGTGTTTTCTTTCCTAGCCTTCCAAAACCTACAAGTTTTACACCACAACAATTCAAAGAAAAAAGAGAAAAAGGGCTTTGTTACATTTGTGATAACAAATACACTAAAGATCATAAGTTTACTGAGAAGAAATTGTTTTACATAGATTGTGAAGTGAAGGAAGAAAATGATCAAGAAACATCAAAAGAAGAGGATATACACCAGGAACCAACCCTAGAGAAAGAATAAATGAATCCAACCATATGTTGTAAATAATTGGAAAGAATTACCACTGCTCAAACTCTCAAGATAGAAGGACATATCAAGAAGAAAAAGGTTCAGGAAGTGAAAGATCACATCGAGAAAGAAGAAATGAATCCGAACATATCCTGTAATGCATTGGCTAGAATTACCACTCCTTAAACTATCGAGATAGAAGGACATATCAAGAAGAAAAAGGTAATAGTGTTGATTGATTCGGGTAATATCCATAATTTTATTCATCGTAAGATAGCCAAGGAATTGAATTGCTTCCTATATCCAACACTAGAGTGTCAAGTGATGGTTGCAAGTGGAGGAACCATAAATTGATCTGGAAAGTGCCATAATATCAAGCTATCCATGGGATAATATGTATTGAATAGCCCAATGCTTTCCATTCCAATGGGTGGTGCTGATGTTGTACTAGGAGTCTAATGGCTACAATCCTTGGGTACAATAGCTTTTAATTTTCAAGAACTTTTCATGAATTTTTTTTTGAAGGAAATGAAGTTGAAGTAAGGGGTATCATAGGGAAATCAGGAAAGATAATCAACTCTAACGTAATGACAAAGCTTCTAAAGAAAATAAAATGAGGCGTAATTGCACAGTTATGTTCATTAGAGGTTCCTACATCGAAATCGTCTATTTCTCTAGATCTACAAAAAGACTTGGACAATAATTCCAAGGTATTTGAAACTCCCAAAGGCCTCCCACCTATTTGTGATCGTGATCATTCTATTCATTTGATTCCAGGAACTGTTCCTCCAAACATCAGGCCTTACAAATATCCCTATGCCCAAAAGAGTGAAATTGAATGTATGGTTGCAGAAACACTCAAGTCTGGTATAATTCAACCTAGTCAAATTTCTTTCTTTACTCCAATAGTATTGATGCACAAGAAGGATGGGTCATGGAGCATGTGTCCGAATTATAGAGAGCTCAACAAAATCACTATTAAAGATAAATTTCCCATTCCTGTCATTGATGAATTATTAGATGAATTGTATGGATTAATTTACTTCACCAAGTTGGACCTTCATTTAGAATATCATCAAATAAGAATGAAGACTGAAGACATTCCGAAAACAAAATTATTGAAGAAAGATGAATTTTCATGGACTTCAAAAGCAACAAAGGCCTTTGAACATCTTAAACAAGAAATGTGCCAAGCACTGGTCTTAGCTATGCCAGACTTCACAAAAACCTTTATTGTGGAATATGATGCATCATGAAATGGAATTAGTGATGTTTTAACACAAGAAGAAAGACCCATTGCTTTCGAAATTCATCCAATCAAAGTATTTACACAAAGCAACTTATGAGAAGGAAATGTTGGCAAGACTACATGCACTTAAGCAATGCTGACATTACATAATGAGAAGAGCCCAGTTCAAACAATATTTCCAGAACTTGATAAGGAAGGAAAAATCATATTGGAACCTAGAGCAGTCATAGAAACAAGACCCGAGAGCTACGAAATCGATCAATTTCAGAGTATCTCATCAAGTGGAAGAACTTACCTGCTGAAGATTCCACATGGGAGGACACGAATTTTATACAGAAACATCGAGAACTACTTAAGCATTGAGGACAACACTTTTTGAAGGAGAGGGGCATGTTAGATCCCTATAATACTAGCATAACCCCTTATTGTTATTAGTGAAACCCCCTTATTATATTGTTGTGCCCATATAGTCCCCATGTTGTTATTATTGTACCCCGTAGAAGCCCACTATTGTTATTGTTGTGCCCCTACAATATTATTGTTATGTAGGCTTTGATTGTATTGGGACTGGTTAGACTCCTATATATAGAGAGGAGGTCATGTCATTGGTATCATCTAAGAATTGTTCATTTGTGTAATGTAAAGGAGGTATCCCCCTCGAAGAGGTTGAATTCTAAGGCATTGATCTTTGTTTTCTATCTTTTTGTGAGCTAGTTTCATAACAACAAGCACCCACCTGTAGAAGGCTATGACCTTCTCTTGTTTTCCAACTTCTACTAGAAGAGAGATACAACCCCCTAGCTCTTATACTAGCCAATGTTTTTACTAGTACGTAGACACCAACCTACAGAAAGATACGGCCTTATCTCTTCTTCAAGGGACCATGTTTCATAAATTTCCAGACTGGATGCTCTTGGTACACAAAAATACAAATGAAGGCCTCGTTTCATCAAATTTTCATGCTGGACCCATCAGAAACTTTGAAACTCAAATTGCATCAACCAATAATCAGTTAATCTGAACAATCAGATCACTGTCACAAGAACATTGTGTTGAACCCAGAAACCTGCATCATCATTCAAAACTAGCTGTGAACTCAAAAATCATGCATCAGAGCGTACACGCTACTTTACTGAATCCAACTTGGTGTATACACTACTTCCTTTAACCAAACTTGCGTATACTGTGAAAACTACTGAAATATAAAAATTCTGAATCAAGTATGTACCAACCAGCTATATACTGAACATCTACTATCAATTTACTAAGATTTAGTCAGGCAGTAGTAGAGATAACCCTTCTTACTTAGACAATTAATCAATCAGACACCAAACTCCTTATGTTTGCATTATGATATAGGTGTTGTCCTTGATGGAAACTCAGTCAGATGAAAGATAACAGTACAACATGTCAACAACAAAAAATTACAGATCAAACTACAAAGAATGAAGAAAGAGAGGTATACGCAGGTTCACCTTGACCAAGATGTGTATACATGCAGGTTCATTGAATACAAGTAGTGTATACATACACACACACTTTCACAGAAGGAAAAGCGCCTATATCTTGGAAAACTAAGTTTTTGGTCCGAGGTATTTGGTCCAAGGTACTTTGATCCAAGGTATTGGTCTAAGGTATTTGGTCTGAGGTATTGACCCTAGGTATTTGGTCCATGATATTGAGAAAGGCCTAAAACTATATAAGGAGGAGAAGGTCATTAGGCTAGGTGTGCAAGTATCGAATATCTGATGAAGTGTGAGATCTAGTATGCAGGTTATTGGCTTATGGTGATGTGCTTGATCTGAACCAAGGATAAACCTTAGTAGTTGATGAAGGATAAGATTAATGATGGATTGGGATCTCAAGGCTTGAAATGAATTATCATTATGTGGTTTGATCATTTATGGTTTAGATCTGAATACTGACGCATGTGTTATTCTGTAAATATTATGATCTAGGTATAACTGAAGCCTGAAATAGCTATAGAATTATGAATTGATATTTGCAGATGTGTACGCTGGTTGGCTTTGATAAAAGCACATATACACGCAAGTTCGACACATGGAAGTAGCGTATACCTTATAAAGTATGTTTCAGTTGTTTCTTTTTTGCTGTTGTAGAGTTCTAGGTTCTGGTTACTGTATTTTGGTGACAGTATTCTGAATGATCAGACTGATTGCGATTTGACGATGGGTTGTCAAAGTGATTGATTGATTCAGTTTTGGTTGATTTAGAAAGTGATGATTGAGTTTCAGTGATTGATTGATGCTGATGTATTTGATGATTGAATTGTAGTTATGATGTTGTTGATGGATCCAGTCTGAAAATTTATGAAACGTGTTCCTTGGAGGAAAAAAGAAGGTCGTAGCCTATGTACTAGTAAACATATCAGCGAGTACAAGAGTTAGGGGTTTGTAGCTCCCTTCTAGTAGAAGCTGGAGAACGAGAGAAGGTTGTAACCTTCTGCAGGTAGAAGCTTGTGTACTGGTATAAGTGTACACCAGTACAAGATTGTAAACATATTTTCTTATTATTAAAAGAAGACAGAGATGACAACAACAGGTGGTTTTTACCCACATTGGGTTTCCACCTTATATCTTGGTGTTTATGCATGTTGCTTATGTGCGATGCTTTATTTTGCTTTTACTACACTATCTAATAAATATCTGATATACTGGTTAAAGTTCAATGCATGATAAATTGGGTAAATCAAAAGCTCTCTTCATATATGCTAGTTGCTTTAAGTACAGTCGCATATACACGCTAGTTCACTTAGCTGAAGTAGCATATACAAATTTGTTTGGGAAATAAAATTATTGATCTGATAATACTGATTCAGCCCCCCTCTCAGTATTATTTCCAATAATTGGTATCAGAGCAGGTCCTTCATAAGAAGCTTGATCGCTTGAAGGGAGATCCATCATCATGAGTAATCAAGAAAGCGTGGAATCCATCAGATTGCCAATATTTGATGGGAGCAACTTTTTTTATTGGAAAATAAGAACCATAACCTATCTACAATCACTTGGAATGGATGTCTGGGAAATTGTGGAAGGAGGATATACATTTCCATCACAATTCCTATAGATACGACAGGTAAAAAGCAATATGAAACCAATGCCAGGGTTGTCAATACATTATTAGAATTCTGTCACAATCAGAGTTTATCAAAGTTATGCAACTCAAATTAGCCAAAGAGATATGGGACAAAATTGTTTTCAGTTATGAAGGAGGCTTTCAGGTAAAACGTGCTATACTTCAAACTCTCAAAATTCAATATGAAACTCTTAAGATGCACAATGATGAAAGTATAGCTAGTTACTTCTTACGTATATATGAGGTTGTCAAATGTATAAAGAATTGTGGTGAAGATATAAAGGAAGTTCCTTAGTTGATAAAGTTTTAAGATCCTTGTCTGCTAAATTTGAATCAAAAGTGTCTGTCATAGAAGAAAAACAGGATCTGCAGACTATCACTATGACACAACTTCATGGAATCTTAACTGCCTTTGAGATAAGAAAAGGAGGTCCATTAGATATGAGAGAAGCTGCATTTACATCTTTAGCAAAGGGAAAGGAAGAACTCAATGAATCAGGACATATTTCAGAAGAAGAAGATGAAGTAAACTTTGTCAAGAAGCTTCAATGGGGTTTCAGAAGATTTAGAGGTAAACCACCCTTCAAATGTTTTTGCTTGTGGTAGAGTCCGTCATTATGTTGCCAAATGTCCTCATAAAGATAAATATGAAAAAGGGAAGGAATATGCAAAATGGAATAGAAAACAAGTTGTAAATAAAAAGAGTTACTATACTCATGAAGATAGCGATGGTTTATCAAATAGTGATGAAGATGAAAATAGTAATGACTATAGACTTCTAATGGCTTATGAGGATGATAATTTTTGGGATGTTTTAGAAGAAGATGACCTTCATGAAGAAAATCTCTAAACTCAAAATTTGTTTAGAATAAAAGAATATGATTATAGATACCTTGACATACCAACTTGTTGAAAAGGAAAAAACACAATGAAAAACTAGAATGTGAAATTGTGGGTCTAAGAAAGGATCTTGAGAAAATGAAATCTCTCAATCTTAGATTTTCTAAAGGATCAGAAACCTTAAATGAAATTATCAAAGTGCAGCGTTATCCTCAGATAAAGACAGATCTTAGAAATACTGAAGAAGCATCTCAATCACAGAAGCCGTCAACCTCCACTAAAAGCTATCTTGATGCAGCAAAGAATAGTGAACAGTATGAAAATCATCAGCAAAGGCATAAAGCGGATCACCAGGTAAATCAGACTCAATTTGATTCAAGGATGAAGAAAAGCCATAACAACCTGAGGTAAATCATACTCAATTTTCTCCAAAGATGAATATCAATAGAAACTACAATCACCAGGTCAATAGATTCGATAATCGTAGGAACTTCTTTAATGGCCAATGTTTCTCATGTCATAATTTTGGACACAAAGTTACTCAATGTGTTGCTTACAAAAATATAAGGAATGTGATAGGGATCAAGAAAAGTTCCTATAATAACTTTTCTCTTCTTGAAAATGAAATAGAATGCTCAATCTGTAACAACTTTGGCCATGGAGAATCTGAATGTAGGAGCAAATTTCGGCAAACATCTCAAAAGGAGCAAACTTAAATCCCAAGATATGGAGAAGGAGAGAACCTCAAATAGAAATATGTGGTGTAGCCTTGTATGCAAAAGGACAAGAAAATCAGTGGTGCATCAACAGTTGCTCAAAATACATGACAGGTGACAAAGAAAAACTTCACTCATATAATGCCTTAGAAAAGGAAAACAATGTCTCATTTGGAAATGACACTCCTATTGTCATAAAAGGTATAGGCTCTATTTTCTTGAAAGAAAAGTTTAAAGCTGGGAATGTTATGTATGTAAATGGTTTAAAGCATAACCTGTTGAGTGTTAGTCAAATGTGTGATCAAGGAAATGAAGTGGTGTTTTGATCAAACAGATGTGTTGTTCGTGAGCTTGATACAAGAGAAACCGTGATCAAAGGTACAAGAACTCCAAACAACTTATACATACTCAAGGGAGGAAAAAAAAAATGCTATCTAAGCAAAAATGATGAAAACTAGCTATGGCATAGAATATTGGAACATCTAAGCTTTTCTCAAATAAGAAAATCATGCAGATTCCAGGCTGTTCGTGATCTTCCAGATATCAGAATTCCCGAGAATACAATATGAAAACCATGTCAATTCGGTAAGAAAACTAGATCTCACTTCATTGAAAAATAAGAGTTAGCTAGTAAGCCTCTTGAACTTGTCCATACTGATTTATGTGGACCATCAAGGAAAAAGTCACCTCGTGGAGAAGAATAATTTATTTTGTTCATTGATGATTTTTCCAGAATGTGTTAGGTCTTCTAAAGCATAAAGATGAAGCATTTGAAAAGTTCAAAGCCTTCAAAGCTCTGGTTGAAAATGAATCAGATCGCAAAATCAAATGCCTTAGATCTGATCGAGGGGAATTTGCCTCAGATGAATTCTTTGACTTTTGTGAACAACATGGAATAAAAAGGAAGTTCTCCACTGCAAGGACTCCTCAGCAAAATGGGGTGGTAGAAAGAATGAACATAATTGTTCAACAAATGGCTTGAGTTATGCTAGATGAATCTAGAACTCCTACAACCTTCTGGTGTGAAGTTGCATTCACCATTGTAATTATTCTCAACCAAGACTTGGGAAAATTGTTGAAAGTATTGATGTTGTAGTTGATGAAGCATGTAAAAATCCAAAATAGATAAAAACCGAAGATTATGAAAATGAAGAAGATGGGGATTATTTTCCCACATCAAATCACAATGATTCTGAAGAAGAAACCAATGAAGCACTAGAAGAAGAGATAACGGTAGAAGAAAATACTCCATCCAGGTATGTTCAGAAAAATCATCTAGAAACTCAAATTTTAGGGGAAAAAGAGGCTGGTGTATATACAATAAGAACTATTACAGAAACCTCAAGCTATCTAGCATTACTATCCTCCACCGAACCTCAAAATGTAAATGAAGCATGCAAAGATGAATGTTGGGTCATGGCCATGAATGAAGAACTTGAGCAAATTGAAAAGAATAATACTTGAGAATTAGTTCCTAGACCTCATAATAAAAATATTATAGGAACTAAATGGATATTAAAAAACAAGCTGAATGAAAATGGATAAGTTATTAGAAACAAGGCCGTACTTTTTTGTAAAGGGTATACTCAACAAGAAGGTATAGATTTTGAAGAAACTTTTGCACTTTTTGCTAGACTTGAAGCCATAAGGATGTTTCTTGCTCTTTCTAGCTTTCAGAAGTTCAAAGTATATCAAATGGATTTAAAATTTTCCTTCCTTAATGGAGATTTAGAAGAAGTCTATATTGAACAACCAGAAGGATTCATTCTAAAAAATGATGCAAAACTTGTATGCAAACTCAAAAAGGCTCTCTATGGTCTAAAATAGGCTCCAAAGGCCTAGTGCTTGGTCAATTTAGTGTCCTAAATTGCTCTACATAAATTTTCAATCCGGGTATCGTAAACTGATGAAGTGTAGTGCACTATATGTGCTAGATGACCCTTCTTACTTCACTGTTTTTGAGTTTTATGTTGTTTTGGGGGTTTTTGGTCCTTTAGTCCTTGATGATTTACAATGTAACTCTCAAAATCCTAATTTTAACTTCTGTAAATACTGCTAAGAATCTAAATAGATGAGGACTAAAAGAGCTTAAGTAAGATTTGGAAACAAACTTTAATCAAGAAATAAAAACAGAGTTTCTATCTTTAATCATGTCATTATTTCCAAATCATGAGCTATGAACTAAAAAGTAAAATTGCAACTACTGTCTATTCAATTATAGAAACAAGACTAAATGAAATACTAAAACTAAAAGTGAAATAGCAATTATCTGTTATGGATAAAATGAAATGTTGAAATTGAAAATGAGATTACAACTGCTATTTAGTCTATGGTAGAAACAAAACTTAATGAAAAACTAGAAGTGAAATTGCAAAAAAACTAAATGAAATACTTAGTTACTCTGCCTCTCAATTTTGGAAGACAAACTTCCTTGGGATGATATTTTGAGGAATTCTGTACTTCATTATTCAAAGATAAAATAAATGCAAAAATGCAAAAAAGACTCATTGCATGAATGAAGTATTCAACCACTTAGTTTGAGATGAGTTATCAACTGGAAGGGCTTAGAAACATTCATCTACACCATGAATCACTAAACTAGTAATAAAATGGAAAGAACATGTAATGGAACTGATCAGTCTATTAAAAACTAGTGAAACATTAAATGAAATAAACTACTCTACACTACTAAATTCAAAGAGAAAGCTATTCTGTAATGAAAGAAGCTATTATGCATTATTGAAGAAATGATGCGTTATAAACAGGGTTAGTATGAAAAATGATTATGAACACTACGGAAGAAATGATAAATTTACAATTGCAACTATAAAAGACAAAAACAAATGAAATGAAACCTCAGTCAGTGCAGGGGCCCTCTGCAACTGCTAAGGTTATGCGTACTCAATAAAAAATCCAATAAATGCTTTCAGGTATCCATGAAACACACGATATTCATATTAAAAACAGAGAATGAGTTTTCAAAATCACAGAATAGTAGTTGGAGCTTAATACATGAGCACAATCGAACTGGTTATGCATTCTTCACACATGTATTTATAAAGAAATTATACAACTGTTTATGGAGAAAAATAAGCTACAGCCAAAAACACATAGGTAGACAAGCACATGGAATTCTCTTCCTCGATATCTGGAGACATAAATCTAAGGTGATGGCTGTTGGATTCTGTCACACAGATGGTTGATGAAGTTTGTGGCCTTAGGAAGTTTCTCCAAAACCCATCACTGTGAAACGTGTACAAAACAGAGTCATGTTTGCCTTAGGTCTCTACGTTTGACTTCTCCTTTGACCGGAGTCTTGTACCATCTTCCTTGTCGACTTGGGCTAGGTGAATATGACATGATCCATGTCATGATGTTTTTCAAGTTTCCCATGTAGTTATTTCCTCCTTCTGACACCTGAAACCTGTAAAAGCGTGGAAGTAGCTATAGAATAGGCTGTGCTCTGTAGCTAAAAGACAAAAACTTATTCAAACAAAAAACATAAAAGTATAACATGAAAATCACTAAAATGTTCTCCTTAAGGCAATGTATACTGGTTATTGATGACAGGGATGCATTTTCTTCATGGAAAAACAAAGAAAAGGGAGGAGAAAAGTTGCTAAGGAAAGGGAAGTTTCGAAGCTCAACATACCCCCACTACAAGACTATTGCATGTCCCCATGGAATCAAAATTTTGAACTTCCTCCTTCTATTGCATTTGTTCTGATACTTTAGCCAACACATCCAATTTCCTCTTCTTGCTTTTCTTTGCACCAATTGCTGTCCTTGGCTTCCTCATGAGAAATCTGTACTTGAGGTTAATCAGTGCCTTGTTCAACTTCTTATTTTTCTTTTTCAGCTTTTTGTTCTTCTTGTGCCATAAACCCAAGTGTAGCATGGTGTTATCATGAATAGCTCTATCCACCTTATTCTATTCCTTCAAATTTTCATTTTCTTTTTGGATGTGTCTATTCAAAATTTCTAGCTCATAGATCTCTTGTTTGAGAGAGTTGATTAGAGTTTCTTGTGTGGTGGCAGGCTTCTCTGGTTTAGTTGAAGTCCCTGGGTCTAATGATGTACTCTTTTTCTCTAATGACTCTACGTAGTCATCAATTTGTTGTTGTATTGGATCAATGCCCGAAGAAACTCTTCTTGGGCTACCTTCAAAGCTTTGTGGAGGAGAGTTATGTGGGATTTGCTCATATGGAACATTGTCTGGGGACTGAGCTGGAGTTTCTTCCTCCAAATTTATAAACTAGGCCTCTTTTGATTTCACCTTTTCACTTTTCCTCAGAGCCTATAACTCCTCCTCAAGTTTTGGAAGCCTGTAGTTTCTTCTTTTGTATCCTTTTTCCTCTTTCCTTTCTCCTTATCTTTCTTGATCTGCTTTCTGATTTTGATTAGTCTTTCAGAAAGCAGTTGTTTATCCTCTTTAGGTGATGAAGGTTTAGGAACATCCATGTGGATTTATTCAACCCTTTATTTCATTTTTCTTCTCTGCTTGCTCTACTTTCTGATCTTTGTTAATTTTTCAGAGATTGGTTCTTCTTCATCATTTTTCTGTGCTGAAGTTTCAGGGGGTGATTTGAATGGTGAAATTGGTCTTCCTTCTCCTACTTCTTTTAACAGGACTTCCCTTAGACAAATATGGAGCATCTTGGAATAAATTACTTACCAAGAAGTCCTCCCATGTATCCCCTATGCTTCTCAAATGAAATTCAACCAAAATCTTCACTAGTCCATGGTGATATAGAGTAGTTTCTATTGACTCAACTTTCTTTTGAACATTAGTTGCCATTCTTCTTAGATTATTCAAAAGGAAAAAGGGAAGATTGAGGGTTCCATTCTCTAGAAAATTCATTAAAAATCTTATATGATAGACATACATAGATCCAAACCTCCCTTCGCATGTAATAAATTTTTGCAGTATTAACAACATGCTTCTCCATTTGTTTTTGAGTACAGAGATTGGAATCACTTTTGTAAAAATTGAAGTGTTCATACCTGGATTTTTAAGAACAACCTTCCAAGATTCATCATGAAACTATTTGTTCTTAAACCACCTTTCTCCTAGCCTTGGAAGTTCTGTTGCTTCAACTATGAAGGATTCGGTAACTGCAAATTTGATGTCACCTATTTACACTTCCATTCCATCAAATGACCCAGCAAAGGATTTAGTGATTGCCTTATGGTAACCATTGAATTTTTCAATAAAACACAACCAACCAACCTTTTGTAGCATTCCCTTCAGCTGCGGATAACCTTCCATGTATTTAACCCCTACGGGTTCAGTTCTAACAATGAGCCCCATAACCTCTGTTCTCGGCTACTCTTCAAAACTACTCTTTACTATCTGAAAAATGAAATCATTGCGTATATGGCAATAAGAAGACTGTGTATACAAAGGCAGAATGATTATGGATATGGAAACAGGATGATAGGGTATATGGGAATGAAATGACTGTGAACAAAATGATGGTGAATATGAAACAAAACGACTGTATATACGGAAATTATGGAAACAGAGTAGTTGTATACGCAAAATGGGTGAAAACAGAGTGAATGTATGCAAAAAGTATATGGAAACAGAGTGATTGTATGCACAAAGTGACTGCGTAAATATGAGGAAAAAAAATTAAGAGTTGACATGTAATAAGTAAATAGTCAGGGTTTGAAGACATGTGTAATCAAGGAGACATGTGATCATACATGTTATGCAAGCTTATGTTTTTGAATTGAGTTTTGAAATAAGTTCTTGTTTTTACCTTTGGAACCTTACCTTCCACTTGATAATATTTTGATGTTTTCTCCACAAGTTCTTTAGGCATGATTGGTCTACAGAGTTGTTTTTTTCTTCAATTACCTGCATACAAGATTTTATTTATGAACTGAACTCTTGTGCTTGGACTGATAAACAAATCGTTGCTGCAGAATCAAATTAGCCGCAGAACAAGATCAACTACGGAATAGAATCAGCTGCAGAATGTGGAAACAACTGCAGAATGTAAGACAAAGAGTAAAATATGGCTTATGATTGGATGAAATGGAAATGGCTGTGTAAGTGAAAATAAATCAAGATGATAAATGAAAATGGAGATGAAAGAAATGCTGGAAAAGGAAAAATTTATTGGTGAAATATGGCAATGGAATGAAGTGAAACTGAAAAAGTAAAACAGAGTGAAATGAAATGAGACAATCAATTTTGCAGAATGCTAAAGGACTGTGGATTTTTGTCACCATTTATTTTATTTAATTTATTTTTTTCAAAAAGGAAATGGAAAAATATAGGGGTCAGAAACTTCTAATTTTCACATTGTATTTTATGTATAAGCATGCCATCAATGATGGGTTTTCAACATCACACACACACACACACACACACACACACACACACACACACACACACATATATATTTTCTAGATAGGAAAGACAAAGACTAAGTTGGTGGAGAAGAAGGATTCTTCTTCACTAACTTCATTTCAGAATTGTTTGGGAAGATCTTGATGAACTCCTCCTTTGAGATTAGTTTTTGATATATTTTCAATCTATGACCATTCACAAGGAGAGGAGTATGACTTTCATCTATTGTTCTGATCCTTACTGCTCCATTACTAAAGACTTTTTCAATCTCATATGGCCCAAGCAATGAGTTTGAAATATCCCTTGAAAATCTTTAAACTTTGAATCAAATAACAGTGTCCAATCTCCCTCTTGAAACCTCTTTTCCTTAATGTATTTGTCATGCCATTTAGCCCTCTGCTGTTGGATTATACCAGTCCTTTGAACAACCTCTTGTATGATTTCATCAAGTTCATTTAATTGCTCAAGTCTATGTGTTTGAGCTTCTGATATATCCATCCCCAACTGGACTGCCATCTTGAAAGTTTTGACTTGGAAATTTATAAGGAACAAGACTTGTTTCCCATAAACAAGTTCATAGGGTTTATGTCCTATTGTGTTCCTCCATGTATCTCTATAGGCCCATAAGGCTTCAGGAAGCCTTTCTGCCCAATCTCTTCTATGTAGATGAACAAACTTGGTGAGGATTCCTTCAATCACTTTATTTGTGACTCCACTTGACCATTTTCTTGTAGATGATAGGGAGTAGATTTCTTATGCTTGATTTTGTACTCCTCCATAAGCCTTTCCATCATCTTGGATGTGAATTGAGATCCCTAATTTGTCATAATTTCTCTTGGAACACCAAAACGAGTGAAGATGTCCTCAAAAATAAAATTAACTACAGATTTTTCATTAGCAAAAAGTAATGCTTTAGCTTCTACCCATTTGGTGACATAATCGGTGCATATCAATATATACTTTTTCTACTTAGATGGAGGATTAATTGGTCCAATAAAGTCTAAAGTCCACTTTTAAAAGGGTCCGATAAGTACCTGAGTTTGTAATGGCATTTCATTTGAGGGAGTAGGTTTCCCTACCCTTTGGCAGTTGTTTCACCTTCTGACATATTCTTTAGCATCTTTGAAGATGGATGGCCAAGAATATTGTAAAGAAAGGATTTTATAGGCTGTCATCTTGTCAGCAAAGTGTCCACCACACAGCTCATCATGACATGTTTTGAGAATATCAGGCATCTCATCTTCCCTGACACATCTTCAGATCATAAGATCTGGCCCTGTTTTATACAATTTGTTAGTGATCCATGAATATCTTTCACTTTCTTGAATAATCTTTATTTTCTCTCTAGGAAACACATGTGAAGGTAACTTCCTTGTAACCAAGTAATTAGAAACATATACAAACCAAGGAGTTTGAGTAGTTGCTGCAAAGAGATATTCATCAGGAAACTTATCTTCAACCGAAGAGTCTTCTTTGATATTCTAAATCCTGGACAAGAAATCAGCAACCGTGCTTTGTTTTCCAGTTCTATCTAGCACAGTGATGTTGAATTCTTGCAAAAGTAAAAGCCATCATGTAACTCTACCATTAGTAGTAGGTTTATTAATCAAATATCTAATTGCAGAGTGATCTATATGAACAAAGGTTTCATAGCCTGTTATATAGTGTCTGAATTTGTTAATTGCATGAACAACAACTAAGAATTCTTTTTCAGTCATAGTATAATTCAACTTAGTGGGAGTCAAATTTTTACTTGTATAGTAAATGCATAAGGAATCAAATATTTTTGTCCCAATACATCTCCCAGAGCTGTATATGAAGCATCTGTATAAATATGGAAAGGAAGTTTCCAATTTGGACCTCTTAAAATAGGTGCTTTAGAAATTTTTGTTTTCAAGGTTTCAAATTCTAGTTGGCAATTGGGATTCCAACTGAATTCAAAATCTTTTGTAAGAAATTTGAAGAGTGGAGAAGCTATTTTAGTGAAGTTTTCTATAAATATTCTATAGTATCCTGTAAATCCTAGAAAACTTCTAACATCTTTTTGGCAATTTGGAATTGGTAACTTAGAGATGACTTCAACCTTAGATTTGTCAACTTTAATCCCATCTCTTGAAATGTGATGTCCTAAAACAATACCTTCTGTAAACATCTTAAAAAAAATTTCATGGCTTAATGAAAGGTTTGTTTCTTTATATATTTTAAGAACTTTTTCCAAATTTTCTAAAGCTTCTTCAAATGTGTTTCCATAGACTGTAAAATCATCCATATATACCACTACAAAGTCATGTATTATATCATAAAAAATTCCTAGTACTGCTCTTTGGAATGTTGTAGGTGCATTACATAACCCAAAAGGAATCACTCGGTAGGCAAAAGTTCCCCATGGATAAGTAAATGTGGATTTATCCTGATCCTCAGATGCTACCTGAATTTGATTGTAACCACTAAAACCATCCAAGAATGAGAAATACTTTTTACCTGCTAATGTATCTAACACTTGATCTATAAAGGGAAATGGAAAATGATCTTTGAGGTTTGCTTTATTCAATTCTCGGTAATCAATGCACACCCTCCATTTAACATTCTTTTTAGGCACTATTACCAAAGGAGAAACCCATTGGCTATTTGAAATTGGGTGAATGAAGTTTACATTGAGAAATTTTGGAGCTCTTCTTTCACAATTTCCCTAAGATTTGGATTCATTCTTCTTTGAGGTTGTTTGATTGGTCCACTATTTTCCTCCATATAGATATGATGGATACAAGTCTTAGGATCAATGCCTTTCATGTCAGTGTATTCCCATGCAAATGCAACAGAATGTTTTTGTAATGTTTTGGTTAGCTCTTCTTGTTATAGTTTCTCCAAGTTTTTGTTTATGTTCAATTTCCTACTTGGAAAAATTTCAATTGTAGAGCTACCAAACTCTTCCATGGAATAGAGAGACAGCTGTCTAGATGACAAGTATTCAACATTATATTTTTCTTGAAATTGTGCATGATCATATTTTGAAGATGTTTCAAAATTTGACTATCTTCACTAATTTTTGATATGGTAAAGATAGGTTGAATATCATCTTCCTAATCAATCCATGTCATCTATTTATGTGATTTCTTTTGCTTGAGGATACAAAGTAAATTTCCTTGTTGAATTACTATCAGAAATATACATGTCAACAGATCTACAACTAATAAAAGCATCAGCTGTGGCTAGCCAAGGTCTTCCTAATATGAGTGGGTGTCCTCATATATTATTCTTGGGAGTTAAAATCATGAAATCAATAGGATATTCCCAAGAATATAAGGATACTGAAATATCTTCTAGTACACCATCTGGCTTTATTATTGATCTATCTATAAGTTGCAGTAAAGTAGGTGTGTAAAGAAGGTTAGGAAGTTTAAGTTGCTCCATAGTTTGTCTACTCATAATGTGTATTGCTGCCCCTAAGTCAATCAATGTATAGGGAATTTCAATTCCCTTTATATGTGTCTTGACAATTGGACTTCCTAGATCCATATATTTCTGCATGGCAATCTTTCCCATCATTATGTCTACTATCTTTCCTACCAGGTGAATTATTTTTGTTTCTCTTGGTTTTCTTCCTCATGTTTTGATGCTCAACTCCTTTATTGTCTTGGCTAGAATAGGAATTTCTCTAATGGATTGTAACAAAGTAATTTTGATACAAACATTCTTCAAGTCATCTAGAAAATCATAATTGGGCAACAAGATTTGTTTTTCTACCCTTTATCAAATTGTAGTCTCTCAGGAAAAGGAGGTGTAGAACTAGATGTTGGTTGATTAATGATAGGAGTTGTGTTTATTGATTCTTTTTGTTTTTGTTTTTCATTGTTTTGGTTTTGGATGGGTTCTCCTTCAAAACTTTTATTGACTTTTAGAGAATCTTCCTCAGAAGTGTCTTGTTCTTGAATAACTACAAAAGGTTTTTCCTTTTCTAATATCCTACCAGATCTTAGTTTAACATCATTAAGATCTAGTGGAGTAATCACATAAGTTGGAAATTGTTGTCCTTTTACCATGTAAGCATTTTGAGGGCTTTTATTATTGGGGTTTGGTAATGGTTAGGCAGGTAGTTGATTTGGTTTTTGCTGAAATGGCAGTAAGAGTTGATGATTTTGACTTTGTTGTGGAGGTTGTGGAAATGGAAATGAAAGTTGAGGGTTATGATTTTGAAGTTGTGGTTGTTGATTTTGTGCGGGAGGATAATTCTGATAAGATGGAGGATATTGGTAATATTGGGAAAATCTCCCATAAGGATTTTGTGCCCCTTGTGCCCACAGTTGAGATTGATACTGTGATTAAGGTTGAGGCCAAGGTTTATGCCAAGAATTCCAGTTTGGTGGGGGCTAAAGATACATTGGAATGTTAAATCCTTGATTTTGTGGCCCCTACTAAGGTCTTCTTGCAACAAAACAAAGAGATTATGTAGAATTTGGGATTGTTTTCTCTTGAAAGATAGCCTTAAGACTTGGGATTGAAGGACAACCCTTGGTCTCATGACTTTCTGAACAAATCATACAAGTTTCTACAATTTTTGCATCTAAAGGGCGTTCCCTTAGAGCATCTTTCTTTCTCCATTTTGGACAAAAAATGGCTAAAGCATCAACCTCTTTTTTCTGCTTGTTTTGAATTTTAAGGGTGTCTAATTGTTCACTAAGGCTCCCTAGAATGTCACTTTTAAACTCATCAAGCATATTGCCAATTTCTGCCCTACTTACAGATCCAATTGCAGATTTGTTTGCTTTAACAAGAGAAGGATCTCTCAGGCCTTTTCCTGTTTTAGATTTCCCTCTTGAGAGATGAACACATAGTTCTACTATGTCACTCAATGGAAGTTGAGAGATATCTCCCTTCCCCATCATGTTAAGGATATTTATCCACTCATCTCTAATGGCCTTTAACAAAAGAGCTTTCAAAGTTTCTTCATCTAAATTGTTCATCTTTGCTCTTTTCAAATTATAGTTGAATCTCTCAAGCAAATCCTCTAAGTTTTCATCTTCTTTTTTGCATCATTTTGAACACCTCATCTTTATGATTGGTAGGCATACAATAATCCAAATATCTATCCAAATATCTATCCAAAAATGCCCGTTTCATGTCATTCCATGTTCTAATGGATTGAATGACTAACCCCATGAACCATTTTAAAGCAGCCCCTTTTAGTGTTGAGGGAAACAATTTGAGTTTTTGACAATCTTCTAAATAATCATAAGTTCTACAAAAGACTTCAAACTCAAACAAAAAATGTTTCAGGGTCCTCACTTCTCAACCCATAGAAATTTGGGCGAACATATGGTGAGATATTTTTCATTGTTGTATGTGTTTCCTCATCCACTATAGGAAATCCAAATGAGTTATCTACTTCCCTATTTCCTCTGCCTCCTCCAATATTACCTCTACCTCCTCCATTGTTTCCTCTACCTCTCCCTCTACCCCCTCCTCCAAACAATGAAAATTCTCCATCTTGTTCTTCTTTTGCCATTATAGTTTCTTCAGAGTCAGTATAGGGCTCAACCTACAAGGTTATTCCCTCTTCCTTTGGTTCTTTTGTTAATGGACTATGAGAGGGAATTTCTACTTTTTCTTCCTCATCAGGTATTCCTAGTCCTTTAATTGCAATAGGCTCTCCCGTGGAGGTGAAAAAGGTTATCCTTGTTGTTGGAGATTCAAAATTTTTCTCTCCTAGGATTGTTTTGGTAGATGAAGTAGGAGAATCTTTTGATTGAGTTTCTGCCCCTTGAATTCCAGGAATCCTATGGCTGGGAGTATGAGTTTGGGATGGAGGTGTGTCTTTTCTAACTCTTGGTGGAGTAGGTGGAGTTGTAGGAATTGAAATTCTGTCCCTAGCTATAAATCTACCCCCAGAGTCTCTTTCTCTATCCATGTAATTGTTTTGTTTTGTTGTTGTTGTTGTTGTTTTTTTATGAATGTAAGAGATAAGGCTACCTAGTTACACATCCCTGGCAATGGTGCCAAAATGTTTGGTCAATTTAGTGTCCTAAATTGCTCTACATAAATTATAAATCCGGGTATTGTAAACTAATGAAGTGTAGTGCACTATATGTGCTAGATGACCCTTCTTACTTCACTGTTTTTGAGTTTTATGTTGTTTTGAGAGTTTTTGGTCCTTTAGTCCCTAATGATTTACAATGTAACTACCAAAATCTTAATTTTAACTTCCGTAAAGACTGCTAAGAATCTAAAGAGATGAGGACTAAAAGAGCTTAAGTAAGATTTGGAAACAAAGTTTAATCAAGAAATACAAATAGAGTTTCTATGTTTAATCATATCATTATTTCCAAATCATGAGCTATGAACTAAAAAGTAAAATTGTAGCTATTGTCTATTCAATTACAGAAACAAGGCTAAATGAAATACTAGAACTAAAAGTGAAATTGCAACTATCTATTATGGAAACAAAACTAAAATGAAATGCTGAAACTAAAAATGAGATTACAACTGCTGTTTAGTTTATTGCAAAAACAAAACTTAATGAAAAACTAGAAGTGAAATTACAACAAAACTAAATAAAATAATTAGTTACTCTGCCTCTCAATTTTGGAAGACAAACTTCCTTGGGATGACATTTTGAGGAATTCTGTACTTCATTATTCTAAGAAAAAATAAATGCAAAAACGCAGAAAAAACTCATTGCATGAATGAAGTATTCAACCACTTAGTTTGAGATGAGTTATCAAATAGAAGAGCTTTTTAGAAACATTAATCTACACCATGAGTCACTAAACTAGTAATAAAATGGAAGGAACATGTAATGGCACTGATTAGTCTATTAAAAACTAGTGAAATAGTAAATGAAGTAAACTATACACTACTGAATTCAACTTCTAACTACTAATAAAACTACAAAGAAATTAAGCAAAGAGAAAGCTATTCTGTAATGAAAGAAGTTATTCTGCATTAGTGAAGAAATGATGCATTATAAACAGGGTTAGTATGAAAAATGATTATGAACACTATGGAAGAAATGATAAATTTACAATTGCAACTATAAAAGACAACAAAATGAAATGAAACCTTAGTCGGCGTAGGATCCCTCTGCAACTGCTCAGGTTATGCGTACTCAATCAAAACTCCAATAAACGCTTTCAGGTATCCATGAAACACACGGTCTTCATATTAAAAATAGAGAATGAGTTTTCAAAATTACAGAACAGTAGTTTGAGCTTAATACATGAGAAAAATCGAACTGGTTTTACGTTCTTCACATAGGTATTTATAAAGAAATTATACAACTATTTATGGAGAAAAATAAGCTACATCCAAAAACACGTAGGTAGATAGGCACACAAAATTCTCTTCCTCGGTTGCTGGAGACATAAATCTAAGGTGATGGCTATTGGATTCGGTTGCATAGATGGCTGATGAAGTCTATGGCCTCGAGAAGTTGTTTTGGATCCCATCGCTGTGAAACGTGTACAAAACAGAGTCCTGTTTGGCTTAGGTCTCTACATTTGACTTCTCCTTTGACCGGAGTCTTGTACCATCTTCCTTGTCGACTTGGGCTAGGTGAATAGAACATGATCCACGTCATGATGTTTTCCAAGCTGCCCATGTAGTTATTTCCTCCTTCTGACACCTAAAACCTGTAAAAGCATGGAAGTAGTTGAGGAACAACCATTTAGTTGCAAAATAGGCTGTGTTCCGTAGCTAAAAGACAAAAACTTATTCAAACAACAAACATAAAAGCATAACATGCAAATCACTAAATGTTCTCCTTAAGGCAATGTATACTGGTTATTGATGATAGGGATGCATTTTCTTCATGGAAAAACAAAGAAAAGGGAGGATAAAAGTTGCTAAGGAAAGGGAAGTTTTGAAGCTCAACACCTGGTATTACCACATTGACAAATATCTACGCCAACAGGGTTTTTCAAAAGGGTCAGCAAATAGCAATATATACAAATATTGACACTACTAAATTGCTAATAATTGTTGTTTATGTTGATGATATCATTTTTGGTAGCAATGAAGAATCCATGAGTTAGAATTTTGCTTCAATAATGCAACAAGAATTTGAAATGTCCTTGCTTGGTGAACTTACCTATTTTCTTGGTCTACAAGTTCAACAAATAAAGATGGTATTTTTCTTTCACAAACCAAATATCTCAAATAGATCTTGAAAAGGTACGACATGGAAGATTCTAAGCCTGTATGTACCCCAATGGTAACAGGATGCAGTATCAGCTCAAATGATGAGTCAGCAGTAGTACATCAACCAAACAGATCCATGATTGGCAGTCTACTTTATCTAACAGGTATCCGACCTGACATCATGCATGCAGTAGGAATAGTTGGAAGATTCCAAGCAAATCCAAAGGAATCACACCTTTAGGTAGTCAAAAGGATTTTCAAACATCTTTGAGGAACACAAAACTTTGGTTTATGGTATCTTAGAGATATAGATCTTACTCTTCATGAGTTTCCATCAAGGACAACACTTGTATCATAATGCCAATAGACTTGTGCTTGGAGGATCTTATTGTCAAGGGTCTAGGGTTTGACATTTGTCAATTGAAGATTCAATAAGAGAAATTTGCAGAAGTGTTTTCCTCTCTAGGAGAGAGAGGTTTTGTCCTTGCTGAGAGCCAATATCTTGTGTTCTTGACTCTTGTGTTTTGGTAACTGTTTGATGAAGTAAGAGAACATACAATAATAATAATAATAATAAGATGATCGTGTGAATAAGAAAAGTAAAAGTACTTCACAAATGTAACAAGCCTGTTGAAAAGTCCATGTAATAAAAGTTAATAAAGGAAAAATAAGACCACGGTTAAGGGACACTTATTCCAAGTTGAATGTTGGGAAAATATATCCTAGTGGGAATCACTAGATGTGTGCTTTGGCTAAGTAAATTGGAAAAGTCTAAGGCAAAGGAATTAAAAGGAAAAAAGGCATTTTGGCACATTTATTTATCAAAACAAAGAAAATTCGGAGAAAAGGAAGGTAAAAGGTCATAGGTGGCATGTGAGGAGGAGATTGAAGGAAATAATGGAAAATGAAGAAATTAGAGGCCTCATGCATAAAAAGGCTTCTGAGGATCAGTCCATGTATTTTGTGAAGTTCAAGTTTGGAGCTCTCCCATTATTCTCTCTCTCTCACTCTCTTGGTCACTTAGAGTTTTCTTGGAGCACTCTAGCTTGGAGTGAAGGAAAGGAAAGGAAATGAAAGGAAAGGAAAAGAAAGAAAGGAACATGGAAATGAAAGAAGGATCAAGCAAATTCAACAGGAACACTTGCACGTAACTTTTGCATGTGTGATTTCCTAGCTGGTTTGGACATTCATGTCTTTGCATGTTGGTGTATGGTTCTCTTGTTTTCAATGGCATGGTCTTGTCGTGTTATCACAGTGGTTTTCAGCTTAGCCTAGCCTTTTTCTAGATGTAATGGTATGTTGGGATGTTTATTTTGGTGTTGGAACTTTGGAATTGCCGGATGAACTTCGAAATCCAGGGTGGAGGTGGTCTCAAGGTTCATTCCCAAAGGCTTAGGAATCACTTAACCAGTTTTGGTGGGATTCACGGTAAAACCTGAGGGTGTAGTCTCAGTTTAGGGCTTAGTGATTCAGGTTTGGATTGCGGTAAAGTGTGAGAGACAAGGACACAAAAAATTTGTCAAGGATAGTGATGGATTTTGGATGGAATTACAAGTTCTGTTCAGTTGTGATTAGAGTTCCGGTTTTGGTGTGATCACGGTTGGATGAGGGTGGAGGTGGTTTAACCTCTGGATTCCCTTGATTTTTCTTGGATTGGTTTTTCTATGAGACCCCACATTCATGCTTGGAATATGGAGCGAGGGTGACTGGTTGAAAGAGAGAATTGGTTCAACCATGTCTATGGTCGGGTGGCACGTGGAAGTCTCGAACCTAGTCAGATTTGCCTATGATTAATAAAAGTTAAGTTCTCTTAATTTTGCATTGATTTATATGTGGATTTAATGCCTGAGATATCTATGATATTTATATGGTTTTATGCTAGTTATAAGCAGGTTGAATGACTGGTTCATGTCACAGTTATTTCATATATTACTTGTAACTATTAAATGGATGGATGCAAGACCTAATTGATGATGTTGTAGTTCAATGGAGAAGGATATGATCCTTTTGATGATGTTTCATAAGTTTTTTCAGTCATTTATGTTTTATCTTGTATCCTAGACCTGTAGATTGCATTGATGCCAAGTTTTTGACAGAATGTCAGTTCCGGTTGGGGATGCTTAGGCCTAGTGTTGAGGGTGAATTTGATTAATCATCATGGTTATCATGTTTTTAATTATTTTTGGAAGTTACAACAAGTTCTGGGTAGAGTCCAGGATTCTGGGCTAGAAAAGTAGCTCAAATCTTGGGGTCACTGGCACAGAACTAGCAATATTGGACCATAGTAGCTGGCAGGCAGGCCTATGAGAGTGACTTTAGGCTGTTGGTCACTCTCTTACCCATAACATGAGAGCAACTTAGGCCTAAGAGATACATAATAAAAATGGGACATAGGGATAGGTTGTTTGACTGGCTGAATTGTCTCTTGAGGGATCTGTTGATGATGTTGGATGACTATATGTGATGTTCCATTGATTCCACTTACTTAAGGTGACACAGGAGGTCGAATCTGATTGTAGTAGCATCTCTCCTCATGTTTACTCTAGTTGGCATGGTTACTTTTGGTGGACCTGGGAGGGGGTGTTAGAGAGTGGTATCAAAGCATGGTTACGCTCTCTTTGGGTTATATATGGTGCTATAGATATGGGTGAATTTGTTGGTCATGAATGCATGTCAGGTGTGTGTGTGGCCCTTACACTGACGTTCCATGTGCTTATTGAACTACATCATATTAATCAAGGTAGAAGTAAGGTTATCATGAGTAAATTGATGTTAATTTATGGAATGCATCGTCATGAGCATATGACTGATTATATAATTATATGTAGCTTCATTACATACTTGCATGTTGGGTTGCATTCTTGGTTATTTGATTACATGCATAATTCTTGTAGCTTGATTACAAGAATTGATTGCTTATTTTTGACCTCATGCAGTTATGCATATGTGTAGTTGATTAGCCATTTTTTTATGCAGGGGGATAGTTTCATGAGGAAATTTGTATACTGGAGTATTGTTTGTTGTCATGCATGAGGTCATAGCATGCATTGTTTAATATGGCCTTGAAATGATGATTGGACTCTAGCTAGTATGATGGTTAGGCGTTGATGCACTTATTGATATATGTATATATGTTATTATGGTTATGTTGTACACGCATCACGCTGATTTGATGATCTCGCAGACAAGTTATCTTCCTTGAGGATGCTAAGGTACATTGATTTATGGTGATTTGGTTTAGCTGACAAAGTATGCTTTGTAGGAAAGAGATCATATGGCCAATAAGGTGATAGAAATACATAGAATCTCCCTATGAATCAGATGGGAAATGTGGTGTGGGGCACTCTTGTGAATTAGAAGACACCTTGATAAGCTTGAAGGAATAAATAAGGATTTACAAAGTAGATAATGACAAAATCATACAGGCACAAGAGAAACAAGAAGAGGTGAATGTGATATTACTTCAGAGTTTGTCAGATTTGCAGCGACGAGGACCTCTTCGGATCAGACATGGACATGAGGATAGAACTAATGGGGCATATGGAAGTAGGTCTCATAGTAGGCACAGGTTAGATAGATCTAACATTATTAGAGATGGCAGGTTGTTGGAAACTCTGGATAGGGGAGATACTGGACACAGGTATTACTCTAGTTCTAGTTTTGATAGAAATCATGATCGTCATCATTATCATCTGTATAGGATGAATGATAGGGGATATTTTCTGGATGATTTCAAGAAGACAAATCCACCTACATTTTATGGAGAGATAAAGAAATCATAGGATGTCGAGGCTTGGTTGCTTTACATGCGAAAATTCTTTAGATTGCATGATTACTCAAAAAACATGAAAGTAAGGATAATACTTTTCAGTCTCTAAGGTAAAACGGATATTTGGTGGGAATATGTGAAGAATTTCAAGGAAATACATGAGGATGAGTTGACTTGGTATGCATTTGAAAATTTCTTCAAGAAGAAGCACTTGTTTGAGAGGTATTATGATGACAGAGATAAGGATTTTTATGAGTTGTGGATGGGTTATATGACAAATGAGGAGTATACTAGCAGATCTTTGGAGTTGTTGAGGTATGTGCCTTACCTTAATGAGGAGAAAGCCAAGGTTCATAGATTCATCAGGGGATTTCCAATTGCATATAGAGACTAAATTGAGTTTGATGAGCCTAGATTGTTGGAGGAGCCCATCCGAAAGTTGAAGCATTGTTATGAGCAGTCGAAGCACAAAGTTGAGCCTAAACATGACTTGAAAAGAAACAAAAAAGATAAAGGAAAATGGCCACCAAGAGAGGAAGACCTCAAGATGCAAGTGACAAAGATAATATAGTTCCTTACAAGAGATTCAATGCAGCCGAGAAGGGACATGGAGAGCAACAAGTTAGAGGCAGTGGTAAGAAACCATTATAGTGTTGGATATGTGGTAAGGATAATCGTAAGAGGGATTGTCTGCAGTATCAAAGTGGTGGTAGACCCCAGATCTACAGTGATCAGGAGGCACATACAGTTGGTGATGTTGGTCATAACATTCCTCAAATTTATGTAGTTGTGGAAAATAGGTAGGCAGATCATTAGGCATTGATCATTGAGATGGACGGTAAGCTTTGTTATCAAGTTGTTTTTATTTTGATTGATCCTAGATCTAACTATAGTTATATTAATCTTTAATTGGTGGATAAGTTTGATTTGAGAAAAGAAGTGCATGCAGAATCTTGGTTGGTATATTGGGCTACTAGTAAAAAGAAGCAAGTTCACCATCGGGTAAGATCTTGTGCATTTGAGTTAAATGGTATGCCTACAACAACACATTTGAATGTATTTCCATTGGGATCGTATGGTATGATTTTGGGTATGAACTGGCTATACCTTCAGAGAACCCAAGTGGATTTATTTGACAAGGTTGTTGAGTGTGTGGATGATAGTGGTGAAAAGAGGACCTTGCAGGGAAAGAAGAAGCCTACATCATTGAGGATGGTTACTACTATGTAGGCTAAACATAGTTGCAGAAAATATTGTGTGATGTTTGCAGTATGCATTTCTAGTGACAAGGGTAAGGAGGTTGAGGATGTTGATGTGTTGAGAAAGTACCCAGTATTACAACAGTTTCAGGATGTATTTCTTGAGGAAATTTTAGAGTTTCCACCTCATAGGGAGGTAGACTTTTCTATTGAGTTAGTGCTAGGGGAAAATCCAACATCAAAAGCACCATATAGGATGAGCACACTTGATTTGGTAGAATTGAAGTTGCGGCTAAAGGAAATGTTGGACACAGGATACATCAAACCTAGTGTATCACCTTGGGGCACACCAATGTTTTTCATAAAGAAGAAAGATGGTACTCTTATATTGCGCATTGATTACAGGAAAATTGATGATTTGTCGATCAGCTAAAAGGAGAAACAATTTTCTCTAAGATCGACTTGAGATTGGGATACCATCAAGTACGCATCAAGGAAGAGGATATCTTCAAGACTGCATTTAGGACTAGGTATGGGAATTATGAGTTTTTTGTTGTTCCATTTGGCTGAACTAATGCTCAAGTTACATTCATGTGTTTGATGAATAGTGTGTTGCGTCCTTATTTGGACAACTTTGTTATTGTATTCATTGATGACATACTGGTATATTCTAAGAATGAGGAAGAACATGTCGAACATTTAGCAACAGTTTTGAGATTGCTAAGAGAACATCAATTGTATGCTCAACTTAGCAAGTGTAGTTTATTTCAGACTTGGGTAGTTTACTTGGGACATGTTGTCTCCAAGGAAGGCAATGCAGTAGATTCAGAAAAATAAGGGCCATCCTAGAATGGGCAGCTCCTAAGAATGTAGATGAGGTGAGATCATTTATGGGATTGACAAGTTACTACAAGAGGTTCATTAGGAACTTCTCATGCATTGCATATCCTATCACATCATTGCAGCAGAAAGGTAAGAAATTTGAATGGATGGTTGAATGTGAAGATACTTTTGAGTAGCTGAAGCAGTTGTTGGCACATGCACTAGTGCTAAAGATTCTGGATCCGAACCAAGAGTTTGTTGTGTGTACATATGCTTGTAAAAGAGGAATTGGTGGAGTTCTAATTCAAGAAGGATAGGTAGTGTTCTATGAGTCATAGAAATTAAATGAGCATGAGAATAACTATCCAATGCATGATCTTGAGCTAGCATCGATTGTACATGCATTGAAGATGTGGAGACACTATCTTCTAGGTAGGAGGTTCACATTGATGAGCGACCACAGTGGGTTAGGGTATTTGTTTCACCTACCGAATATATTAATGCCAGGAAAGATAGATGGTTGGCTACCCTTAGTGAGTTTTAATTTGAGATTAGATACATCAAAGGGTAGGAGAATCATGTTGCATATGCTCTTATCAAGAAGGTACAAATAAATCATATAACAACTATAAGATCATATGGGACAAAGTTATAGGATAGGATTTGTAGGCATGTCAGCGAGATGACAAATACATGGAGATCATGCATAGGTTACAAAAGATTATAGGTACAGATGTAGGTACCTGTATAGGTGATCAGGATGTAGACTATCATCTCGCGACATATGCCTTGGTGAGGTTTCGAGACAGTGTCTATATATCGAATTACAGTGAGCTCAAGAAGCTTATCTTGAGGGAATTTCATGTGAAATCGTATTTAGGTCATTTAGGATATCTTAAGACATTGAAGACAGTAAATAAGTTCTATTATTGGATGAATATGAAGAAGGAATTGGCTGAGTTCATGGCTAGATGCTTATATTTTTAGTAGGTAAAGGCTAAGTACAAGAATCCAGGTGGTCTACTACAGCCTAGAGCCATTCCGGAATGGAAATAGGAGGTTATTTCCATGGATTTCATCATAGGTCTTCCAAGGAAAGTGAAGCAACATAATTCTATTATTGCCATGGTTGACAGGTTGAGCAAGGTAGCTCACTTCATTTTGGTAAATACTACATATTCAACTAGTGAGGTATCACAGGTGTTCATCAGAGAAATAGTGAGGCTACATGGTGTTCCAAATAAGGTTCTGTCGAATAGGGATGAAAATTTCACTTCTAAGTTTTGGAAGGAGCAATTTGCAAGCTTGGGTACAGAGTTGGCCTTCAGCACAACTTATCATCTGTAGAAAGATGGTCAAACATAGAGGGTCAACAGGATCTTGGAGGATATGTTGAGGATGTACATAATGTACCAATAGAGGAAATGGGAGGAGTATCTTCCATTGGTTGAGATCGCATACATTAATGGTTATCATGATTCCTTGAGGATGAGTCCTTTTGAGGCATTGTATGGACGAAGTTGTAACACTCCCATCAGTTGGAGTGATCCAGTGAACATGGTACTTATTGGATCGAAGATGTTGATGGACATGGAGCAGGAAATGTAGGTTAAAAAGAATAATCTAAAGGAAACACAAGATAGATAGAAGAGTTATGTATATCAACACAGGGTATTCAAAGAGTTTTAGGTTGGAGAGCATGTGTATTTGTGCATCAAGCCCAAGAAAATCTCTTAGGATAGGTTCATGTGCCAAGTTGGCATCACGATATTGCGGGCCTTTTGAGATCCTTGAGAGGATTGGACTAGTGGCATATTGAATTGAACTGCCTCCAACAATGAAATTCCATGATGTTTTCCATATTTCATTTCTTTAGAAGCATATACAGGATGTTGATCATGTTATTGATTGGTCTGTATTTCAAGTGGATCAAGAAGGAGAGTTCTAGGCGGAGCCTTAGTGCATATTGCAACGAAAGCATCTTATGCTCAAGAACAGAGTCATATAAAAGGTTAAAGTGTAGTGGAAGCACTTTGGGCCTGAAGAAGCTACATGGGAGGTGGAAGATCAGATGTGGGCCCTATATCCTTTATTTTTTGCTGGTTGAGGCAAAGCAATTTTGGTTTGATGTTGGTTTATGTTTGGATGTTTTTCTGATGTCTTGCTATTTGTATATGTATATGTATATGGATGTAAATACTACCATGAGATAAGTTATAAAGCCCATAGGTAATATTTTTCTTTTTAGCGGTTTTGCTGAGGCCTGAGGTTTAACATTGAGGACAATGTTCACCAAGGGGGAGGGTTCTGTAATAGCTCTGGTGGAAATTTCATGTAATAAAAGTTAATTAAACCTGCCACTATTCCTAGCACTAAACCTGGTGATATTCCTAGTGTTATTCCTGATAGTATTCCTAGCGATAAATTTGGCACTATTTATGACACTATTCACGGTAGTATTCCTGACACTTGGAAGGAAAAAAATAAGAAACAAAGGAAGAAAAATTGAAAGCCACACTAGAACCAAAACTAGAAGTAAAACTTGAAGAAAAATGAGAAGCAAAATTGGATGTCAAAATTGAAGCCAAATTGATGCAAAACGAGAAGAAAAATTGGATGTCAACTAGAAGCTAAACCTAAAGAAAATCCTGGAATTATTTCTTGCCTTATTCTTGGTGTAATTTCCAGAAATATTGACGAGATCATTTTTGGCGTAATTTCCGGCACTATTGTTGTTGTTATTTTTGGCACTATTGTCATTTCTATTTCCGACGCTATTTCTGATGCTATTTCCTTTGCTATCTTCGACACTAGTTCTAGCACAACTATCAACACTATTGACGAAATTATTTTTGGCCGTGAATATGACATTACTTTCGACACTATAAAAGGCACAACTATCGGCGCTTAGATGACGCTACTGTTGGCGTTGTATTTTCCAGCATTAAGACAAGCGTTATTCACATTGTTATTTTTGGTATTACTTAGGGCACTAACTTTGGCACTATGCTAACCATACATTCTTACGCCCGTTTTTGCACCAGAGAAGGAGTCCAATTCATGGGATGGAATACACTAATTTACAATGCTATTTTAGGGACAAGTTTCGTGTTCTAATGTTGTGGGTTTCCTTAGCTCTCTAACTTGCATGTTGTTTCTACATAGCTCCACAATAAGACCATTCTTCCTATTTTTCGAAGCCATCACAAAAATAGACAAACATGCCAACATATAAACACCCATTATCAGTAGGATTGAGTTCAACCTTGCTATTAGGTATTTGTTTATTGCAGTTTGGTTCGGAGCACTTGAAAAGAAATTTTGAGTTGTAACTATCTCAATAAACCAATCAATCCTCTAGTATATACAAATTACAATTACAAAGATAAAATAAGTCCCACTTAATGTATAAAAAAATATGGCCATCCATTGATTGAGATTTTTTTGATAAAAGGAATAATACTTAACTTATCCAACTAACTCATCATAGAGCTCTATAAGGAGACCATGGTGTCATCCTTCAAGTGGTTATTCTAGATCATGTGGGTTCGTTCATGAAATTTATTCTAGCTAGCAAACTAACATAACAATATCTTGTCTTCTAGTACTTGCAAAATAACAACATTTTTCCTTTGAAGAATTCACAAATTTCTCCTTCAAAACTCACCTAAGTTAATTTTTTTCCTTGCAAAACAATTCCTTAGTTACCTCTTAATGATTGTTATTTTTTTCCAAAGAAAAACGGAAATAATTTTGTTGTGTATAACAACAACAAAAAAATTACTACATATGCTTGTGGCCTATAGGCCAAAATTCCCTTTTAAAAAAGAATAACAAGGGAATCAAACTATTTTTTCAAAAGAGTACACCAACAAGTATAAAAAATGTTAAAACGATATAAAATATGTATATCCGAGATAACGTCATCATGTCGAATTTATATCATCCCAAGACTTTGCAATATATGAGTAGCCTTCGAGTGCATTTTCAAAAATATTTCAAGATCCTCTACCCATTTCCACTTCAACTTTTGAGAGTCTATCTACTTCATGATTCTACTCCCTGTAAACATAGGGAAAAGGAAATGAGCAAATAAGGAAACATTTTTTTGATGTCTTGAAAAGGTGGCAAACAAATGTACTTTTTCACTCAAAACACCTTCAACATCTAGTTGATTGACAAGAATCACCATAAATATGCATATTTGTAATTCCTTTTTTTTTGACAATTTGTAGAGTAAGATTTAGGGCCATCAACTCATTGAAATCATTAGTAGCTAATCCAAGAGGTTGGCTCTTCATGACACGTCATAAAAATGCAAGCAATAAAAATTTCCAAAAATATCAATATTGTGCAAGGAATGAAGCTGAAATATTAAAAACCAAGCCTCTACTTCAAGATTTGGATTTCTTTATTATTATTAGTTTTGGAAAATCCATATTATATTCCATTATTGTAAAACAAAACTATATTATGATGACAATATTTTCCATAAAATGATAGTTTCTACTTCCAAATCAATTAAAACTCTTTCACTTGCATAATTGAAAAGTTAAAACCATTCTAAGATAAACTCCATATTTCTAGTTATTATCATATTGAACTTGTGAATCATGTTCAACAAACCCTTATTTATAATTACACATAAAAGTTCAGTAAATCAATGGCATTAAAAAATACTAGCCAAGCAAATTAAGACATTTTTCTAGTTACTCCCTTTTTACTACAATACCATTCTGATAAATGAAATTGTTGTCCTAATTGGCATGCCACTAATCGAGATGTGAGTATATTCTCGATCAAAATTTTGATCTTTTAATAGTAACTATGATTTAATTTAAAGTGTTAGTAGCTTGTCCTATAATCTTTTGAATTGGCAGTTAAGGTGAAGAATATTAGAATAAATGGGACTCATATTTTTTGAGAAAAGCTATGTAATGTATTATCTGTGGTTGAGGTGAGGAATATCAGAATAAATAGGAAAGGCAAAGAACCATATTTATCTATTTGATATATTGTCTTCATGTGCAGACGAGCTATTTCAAAAATGTAATCAAGTTTCTGGAAATACAAAACAAAACGTCTCTATTTCCGAACAAGATATGGTACATGATGTGGCACAACCTTCGGTTTTTGGTGAGCGGTCCCATGTAGAAAAATCTTGAGCATATATTCTTATTCAGAAAGAAAACCCTCAGTATTTTGTATATGGACCAGAAGTAGGGAATATGCTTGAACGCCCATTTTCTACAACCTTAATCAAGTCAATTCTTGTAGATAAATTTCATCCTGAAGTGATAAAATGCATGATCTCTTCTCAATAAAAAGGCTGTGTAGAACATGTGAGATTTGGAGATTCTAAAATTCCTCCTATTAGTGAAGTTTCCAAAATTCATAAATATGGGGAACTCAAAAATGAAAGAAAAGACCCAAATTTACAATCACCAAACCCATGGTGAAAAAGTCCCAACACAACTAAATATACTAGTACCAACAAATTGTGCGTGCACCTTAAGATAATCAATATTTGGTCCTATTGGCATGAAATTTTTGGATTCCCTACTCTATTTTAAACTCTGTCTACAACTCTAGATCTAGGAATGATTCATCATGTTGTAGAACAATTAGTGGAGAAGTTCTATGTTAAAATGTAACAAGAAATTCTCAATTTGATTTTGCCTTGATTAAATTTCGAATTTCAAATTTCCACATTAGCAGACAGCTTGGATGTAGTTAAATTGTGTGACATGGCTTGTGTCTCCTAGTTTACTCAGTAAATTTGGGTTTGAGGAGTTAGAGCTCAGTTAAGAATGTGTGATTGCTAATTTGTAGCAATCAAAGTCAATTATCTCAAGTTGTTTTCAGTTAAACTAGTTCCAACTGTTGGAGGAAATAGTGGAAGGCCAATTGTGCAGTGGGACTTGGGTCAAACTCAGTGATCATCTAGTTAACTGATTAATCAACCAAAATTAGCTACTTCATGTAGAGAATTCGAGTTCCCCAACTGTGGTGGAGATTCCAAGGCAGTGTAACATCAGTTTTAGACTAGTCTTGAGTGTACAATTATTGCATGCAGTTAGATGATCAACCTTAGGAATTGCACAATCCATTTTGGGGATATTTCTTAAATAATAGGGGCATAATTTCTCAAGAAATTTTGCAAGGAAATAACGGCTCAAGCAGAGGCATAAATTGACTAAGTTTGGGTAAGAGATTCTCAATGAGCAGAGAGATAGGTTATTGACTTGTAGGTTGTGCTCAATTGAGAAAAGGAATTGTAATACATCTCTATTCATCAAATTAATACAAGCATGCATTGGGGTTTTAGTAGATTACCTTCCCTGGGAAAACTATTATGTGCATGTGTGTTATTTCTTATTGCATGTCTAAAATTTTGTTCTAAATTGTGAATTAACTTCCATAGAGTAGTAGAGTAGGTTTGTGTCTTGTGATTTTGATTAAAACTTCACCAGTAGTTGCAAATATACACCCTAATTTCTACATGGTATCAAGGAAGGATTCACACTAGAGCAGGAATTTCAAAGTTATTTCTTAGGAGAATCGAATTTGAAGTCCAATGCAACAGGATCTCTTTAGAGCTGAGAAGATGACGTTCAATGGACTTAGGATAGAGTATGCGTTGGCAAGAAACTCCAATTTCATTGCATGGAGGCAGTATTGGATGACAATGGGTTGCTAGAATACATCAAGAGAGATGTTGCAAAACCAACAAAATCTAATGTCTAGATCCTTTCTCAGTGGAAGAAATATGTAGCCAAGGCAAGGAGAATAATATTGGAGCGGGTGCGTGACCACATTGTCACAAATATCCATGGGAAAGAAACTCCTTATGCAATGTGGCAGGCACTAACACATCTTTTTTAGAATAGTAGTGACCACAAGATGATGAAGGAAATATAACTAGGCCAGGTCTTCATAAATATAATTTTGATATTTGTACTTATTCAAGAAAAGAGAAATTATTTTGATATTATTTGTCAATGAGTTTCTTGCTTATTGAAAATAGGTCAAGAACATTTTGAAGTGCTGTAGCAGGTTACTCATATTTCATGATGGGCATTTTTACAAGCCAAATATGTCATACGTTGCATGCTGCAATGCTCCATATTTGCTAACAGTCACCAAAGAAAGAGGCCATGAAAGAATGCTACTCAAAGTTCCAATGCTGCATCCCAATTTTGAAGAGTTATTTTAGTTTTGTATAATTTTTCAGCTAAAGGGAGGTCCAAACAGCTTAATCTTGGTCTCCCTAGGTTTCAATTTCTTGTTTTAGAATATAGAGAATGAATAATCTGGCCAAACAACTTAATCTTGGCAGATTCTTAGATAGGTAGAGAATCAAAGGAGCCCAACTGCTTAATCTGGGCCCTTGGAAGAAATAAGTGTAGATGTAGGTAGAAAGACGTGAAAAGAAAAAGTTGAAAAGTTGGGTTTGCAAGTCCAAGTGCACCCAAACTAAAAAGAAGAAAAAATGTTAGGTAAGTAGGCTCGGTAGGTAATTTTGAGGTTGTAGAATGTTGATTTGTGATTAATTCCACATTTTCAAGTGTTACACTCATACAGATCACAGCCAGCAGGAAGTTCCCATTTGAAGGACTTCAAGCGAGGCATGACTAACTTCCCCTTCTTTTTATTCCCCAAATCACTTACTAACTTCCCCTAGAGAGGTCAAGATCTGCTTGATAACTCTCCTCTTCATCATTTTCGTAACAATTCACCCTGGTAAAGATCTGCTTTACTCAAGCAATATTCATACTTCCTTTACAGATCATTGCTTCCTTTAAAAAGCCTAAGATTCACATACTTAGCGCTTTCTTATCACTGGTCATATTAACCGCTAACCTTACTATATAGCT